>JAOBYE010723044.1:0-10411 GCA_025403585.1 Parazoanthus swiftii
TCGTGTTTAGCCACAAGCCACTCGTGAATAAAATCCCGTACGTCGCACTTTCTATGAAGTAAACTATATATATATTATATTTTTAGACTAACCCAGAACTTGGTTGACCCCGTGGTTCAAAACTAAAAAGTGGCCAAGTTTACCTTGCAAGATTTTGATCATGAATATATTAATGCCAGTAAGTACAAGTGCCTTCTATCTTTTTTAAGCATTTCTGAGCCATGCGGAATTTATACCAGACAATCTGGGAGTATAATAACATGGTCAAAGAGAACCGCTTTGTAAGGGAGCTTCTAAAACAGACAGTTTTGTTTCTCTTTTAATTTCATTTGTTGAAGAGTTGGTTGGGGAACAATGAGTATAAGATTTCGAGTGTCGGAAGCTAGACTGGAAGTGTTTGATCATTTAAATTCTAGCTTGAGATAATCAAAGTGCACCGGACTCCTAAAATCTTCAACATGTATCAACACAAAGCAAAAAAGAGCCATACCTGTAGCCTCTCCTCTCCCATGAAAAGACTACGGAATATAAGAATGTAGATGCGTCACAAATGCTTAAGTTTCATTATTGATTTGTTACATTTTAAAGCTTGTTATGCTTAATATAAATAACCAGTCGGCTGTCAAGCGTGTTGTTTTATTAAAAGTACTCGATTTCAAGCGGAATCGCTGAAAAGTTGGAAGTAATTGTAAAGAAGACATCTTAATCTGTTCAGTCACAACTGTCCACATTTAATGTAGTTTGAACCAATTTGTTACTTCGTGCTCCGGATACACTTATTCACACGATCCATAACAGGACAAATAAGTACAATGCAACCTACTTACCGCCCAAAACAGACCTATAGTGCTTGTTAATAGGTTTTTTTAACTTCTAATTAAACTTTCTTATCAATAAACAAAGCCGTAAAAACCCATCTAAGACCACTGGCACATACTCTTATCACGACAGTTTTCGCTCGTAAGTTATCTTAATTTGAATCAGTTCTATACCAGTTATAAAAGCCTTTTAGTCATAAGTCTTTACTGAATAGAAACCCCCCTCCCCCTATTAAAACTTTAGAATTCATATAACGGCCATCAAAAACTCACGGGAACACGATTATGCAAGATTTACGATAAGTGGGTTTAATCACTTTTAATGTATTAATCAAAACCCAAATATGAAATCAATACCATACAAATATGATTTTCGTATGTATTCAGTAGTAGGTTACCCCCTCTTCCAACCCTACCACCTAGGCCTTTTCAGACTGCGCTCCCAAAAAGCTAAAAAGTTGCTCCCAAAACTGATACCCAAGAGTTGCTCAAAAGTTGCTCCAGATCTAAAATGTTGCTCAAAAGTTGCTCAAAAAATAAAAAAAAGTGCTACCATATTTTAAAAAGTTGCTCAAATGATTTTTTATAGACTGGTCTTTGTGTTGATAACAGTTGCTTCCAAATTAACATTGAAACAAAAGGACTATAGTTTTAACTGGTTTAAGGCAACTCAGTCACTAATTGGACAAATAATTAATAAACAAACAAACAAACGTACTTTTATTAAGGTGTTAAACCAATGTTTATTCCTATAATACCCGTTTCTCTATAATATCTGCTTCTCTGGCTGACATTACCAGAGTTCATTCTCGAAATTAAGTAACGCCTAAGACAGATAATATAAATATACAATTAATTAATTAATCATTCAACTAATTAATGAATTAATTTATATAATCTGTCTTAGGGTTTACTCAACTTTATTTAGTCGACGTCGACGAACCGTCCGCCATTTTGATCTGGTCAGATAGAACTTCTATATTAGGCATCAGATTACTCATTAACTAATTCCACAGGCTACCCAATCACAGTCCACAGTCTACCCAGTCGAAGATGAAATCAGCAGTTTTAGTGTAGATGGGAAAGAATACGTTGGCAAGAAAACTTGAAATTGCTATTATAAAAAATCCAGTAATTTGCTTCAAAAGGGCAAAAAAATGGCGTGTTTCCCAAAAAGTTGCCAAAAGTTGCTCTGTGGCCAAAATAAATTGCTGTCTGCCAAAAAAGTTGCTGATAAAGCCAAATTGCGCTAAAAAGTTGCCGAGCGCAATCTGGAAAGGCCTACCACCACCACCACGAGTCCTGCAGCAAGCTGCTCAAATTGTTATTGAAATAAATTTGCTGCCCCACATCCACCAACCAGCGTTTAAAACCAGATTATAGAGACTGGTGCATTAATTTGTTAAGATTGTGGCCTTTCAAAAAAAGCAAACGAACGGTTCTTTTAAGTGCGTACTTATCATTTATCATTTAATGCCGATCAGTGGTAGTATCTAAATACACTTGACTCTTGAGGTAGATCCAACCTGTTTCTCACTTTAGTTTTTATGCTACTGAACCTCATGGAAGGTGTAGTCGAATGTCATAACAGCTTGCTTGCATTTCAATTCATTTCAATTCTTTTCAACTCTGTATTTAATATTCAGCTACACGCGCGCATTTTGCACAAAACTGAGATCAGGTACCCCCTGAAGTGTAGAACAATTCTGTAAGCCCGATTCTGCACCACCTTAAATTCAGAAAACTAAAGAGGGGGGGGGGTCAAAACCTATCTGTTTACCTATCTGTATACAATTTCTTTAAAATGTGCTGACAGGTTCTTCTTTGGACCACTGCATTTTTTAAGACTTCTAAAAACTGGAAGCCTTTAACATGGTAACCATGGAAATATAAGGGTTAATAAGCCAAACAGTTGTTATGCAAATGTAACATCAGCTAACAGACATCGCAAAAATCCATCATGAGGTATGAAAAAGCCATAACTTAAGTTCAGCAGCACAAGAAAATGAAAAACCGGCGAGAACCACCTTAAAGATGCACAAATTTGCAAAACGTACCGTGATGGTTGGCAAATTTACAGTGATCACTGAGCTCTCTCTGGACTTCACTGCTAGTATCAATCGACAGTGGGCCCATCCATAAGAGTTAGGGTCTCGTTCAACAACAAAACGTAATGCTTCTTGCATCAGCCTTTGATAACTTTGTTGGAGAATGCTTTCCTGCGAAACTATATCCTGATTAAAATATACGAGAAAAACGTATTTAGAAAAAGAAGTAAGCAAAACTGTTTACTTTTATGGGATTGGATACTGCAAAGAACGTACAGAAAGCAAAAAGAATAAGTCATTTACTTCTAGGGGAGTGGTAATAAAAAAAGGTTTCAAAACAGAAAGACGGGAAAATGATGAACTGTGTCCCTCCGATTGGGTGACTCTACCCTGCCATTTTTAAATGGCTAATTTTGAAAAGCTATTACTTCCAACTATGTAAGCCAATTTTAATTTTTTAGATATACAGATGGACCAATTACAGATTCTTCGTCATGACTTAGCTCTCCTGGTCCAGAAACTCTTTGTAAGAATGAAATTATTTCAAGAAAAAAATTATTGGGGCTACTCTTTTATTGATCAGGAGGAGGGTGAAGAGATATCGAGTCAATTCGTTTTTTTGTGTGTAAATTAGCACTAATTTTTCTGGTAAAAGTAAGTTTGTCACAAGTTTGAAACTACATAGTTGTACGGTTCTTTATTGAAAAAAAAACATCTATAAGAATATGCCCAACTTGATAACAAGTTAAGAACCATCCCAAGTTTCGACTTAATTACATTGAGAACCATAAGACGATAAAAAAATCCTAACATACAATTTAAGAACAGACGGTTTGATCCAAATTACCTTTATCTTTCAGAGAACGTGCATACAAAAAAGGGTACTTACCCCACTTTTGTAGGAAACCAAGAAGTCATGGTTTCTGCACAAAAGTGAGATTGTACAGATGAGGTACTCTAGGACATCAGCTGGGATCGAACACACCATGTTACTTTGGTGAATGTTCGCTTCGTCTCGTCGAACCCTGCCAAAAATCTACAAAAACAAAACTGGTGAACTTTAAGTTATGGTGAAATTTTGGAAAATTTGTGTTTGCCATCCTCCAACAACCTACTGAGATCTTTGAATTTGTTAGCAATTATCACCTGTATCAAATGTTTTTTAAAACTCTAAATAGTTATATATTGTTGATCAGAGTGAAAGCAGCAACAAATTACTTGTGCGTTATTTATTGTGGAAGTTGAAGTATACTTTTAAAAACTTATGAGGCAACACAACCAAATAAAACTGTTCCGGACGGCTTACACTAATAAAGTAAGAGTAACACAGATTAATTACCTTCTCAAAATCGAACGTAATTAACTCAGTCGGAATGACATAAACGGCATATCTAAAGCACAAAGAAACCTCATTTCCACCTCGCTGAAAGACAATAATCCGGCATGGAAGTGAACAGCACATTGCTGCGCCGGGATGGAGCGGACTGCAAGCTGCTACAGTGTAACAGGAATCTGAAAAATAAACAAACAGCACAACCGTAAATTGAATTTTAATGAAACTATGGTGGATTAGTCTATCATACAAAGAGTAAAAACCGACTAGAAATACACCACTGCATGACTGATTTTTATACTCATTATTGTAGGAACTTTAAAACTAAAAAACAAAATTCATATAACGGCCATCAAAATTCAATAAGAACTTTTTAAGAACATACCTTGGACTAAAACTAAGTTTTATTTAGAAAACTTCAAAGAATCGATAGACAGCAGAAGTACAACAATTTCCACAGTTTTGGTAAGCCCGCCAGTCTTATTTAGTCTACAGAACCATTCATGCAGTTAAATAACCAGTACAGAGGCAAAACATTTTGATACTTAAAATGAAATCGAAGGTCGGTTAGATGTTGGGATAGAATCATAATGAACCAGACTCCCAAGAAAACAAACGGAATTAAGAACACCTTTAAGAACAGCGACGTTGAAACCCTCGTTCAATAGACGATCCTACAAGAAAGAGTGTACTTTAGTTGCTGCTTTGAGATCGATCTATTATGGTGACTGTGAGACAAGACTGCAAATACAAGGAGAAATACATGATATATTCTGTTCCACGACACTCACCTCTAGCATTTTCTCGATGCTGACGTTCCTGTGTGACATGACGAGTATTTGAATCTTCATTCATATCACAGTTTTCTAAAGCCTGCGAAAGACTTCTCTCTGTTAATGACCCATACGAAAAAACGCCAGAATAAGTCGTTAGGCTGTGAGGAGGGGGACATCGCGGTTCAACTGCTCCTTGCTCATCAATTTCTTCATTTTCTTCTTCCTCGTTTGCTTTAAGTGCCTTCATGACCAAACGGTTGTTTGACTCTTCTCTGTTGCTGTTGTGTAGCATGTTGCGTTCACGCATGTCGGTACTTCGGTATTCAACCTGTGGCTCCAAAGCTGAAATTTCTCTTGTTTCTACCAAGTCTCTCTGAAAGCACCTAGGCCAAGCTATAGTCCTTTGCAGCCTCTCCAAATCATTGCATCGAGACTGATACATTAAGTCACCACAAAGTGAGCATCGATATGTATGAATGATATCCAGTTCTTGCTGTACTGGTACAATCTGCGGATGGTAATGAAGACATGAGTCGTTTGCATTTGCATGTTCTATGCTTTCCCAGGGTTCCGTAATGCAAATGTCTTGGTTTCTTAAATTGCTGGAGATAGATGTACTTTCTTGGTATTGGTGCACGTTTGCATGAGAAATGGCGAGTCGTTGGGATCGCTCTGCCCTTGCAACTGCAATGTTTTTTCTTGTTGTTGTTGTCGCCGATTGTTCTGGTCTTGTAGTACTTTCCATTTGGCCTTCATCTGCCAAGTTTTCGTTATTTTGAGTTTCTACATCACGCAAGTCATTATCAGCTTCTTCCATTCGAGAAGTTACTGTTCCTCGAACAACTTCTTCAACGTTGGTAACTGCATAACAATTCGCTGCATTAGCACGGTTAGTACTTTCGGTTTCGATTTCCGTTTCGCTTTCGACTTGGCCAGGTCTAGACAGTGCATCCGCTTTACTTCCGTCACTTATATCATCCATTTTCAGTCTCAATTGGTCAAATGAATGTGTTTAAACACATCAATAAACTATGAATAATGTCATTTAATGCTTTCCTACAATATGATACTTTAAATATAGTGTCTTCTGTAGCATACTAACAGATCTAGTTCAGAATACTGTCTGGAGACAGAATTCAGTTCCTTTGCGTTGCACGACGCCGTGCTTCTAAACTCGCCTGTGGATTCCTGGCTAGTGAAGCTGATCTACAGTTTTCTGGATGTCGTCAATATCCGGCCATTGTCTTTATGACTGCTTAGAATTATACAGCCATCCAACAAACAGAGTTTTAGTTAATAAAGAAGCAAAACACACTTGTTTTGTCAGACTACTTTGAACTCTTCAGTCTAAAATTTTCGTTTCCGCTGCAGCTTATAAACACATCTTCCGGGAAAGTCCCTTTCTTTTTAGGGAGTTTTCCCTTCAAAAATAGTAAGCCAATAAGAGCTTGTTACGTTTTTTTAAAATTTTGCTATTGGTCAGAAAAAGTCTCCTGATTGGTTGTTGTTTAAATCAGAAGCGCGAGGGGAACCCCCTTCTTGTCATGTGAGTTGCACAAGATAAAGGTTCCACATCGAAGTTGTTGCAGCACAACCTTTCCCGACAACACGAGACTATATTTCCCGGAAATGTAAGGCGCATACCGAGGTAAGAAACTGCGTATTTAAGGCATTTCTCGGCAACTTCATATTACGAAAAACTTTGCAAGGGACGTTGTGATCAGTGGAAAATTTCAAAACCGTTGAAAAGTCAACTACATCGATCTTCTTTTAAAACGATTTTCTATTTTAAACAATAGCTCAGTTGCATACATTTGTGTAGTAATCAATTAATTAATGTGAAACTCACATTGCGACGGGCGCAAACGTTTAAAAGAGAGAAATACAGAGCAAGGAACAGAAACTCATATATTTTTTTATGGCAGTACAGAAAACGATGGTTTTTCAAGGTGACAGGTTGACCCGCGTTATTTTTCTCTTCAGGTTCATGGTAAGAACATAGTTTTAAAAACTGTCAACACAGCTGAATTGGACTCACAACAATCTGCAAAATTCACAGTACTCAGTTCTACGGAGCCCCGTAAGGCACACGCAAACATTGAAGTTTTTAACGTTGAAAAAATTAAAGTTTTTTATGTCAAAAACATTCAAGTTACGAATGTCGAAAACATTTTAAAAGTTTTGGGCCAATTGGCAGCTGTTCCATTTGCCATTCTGTTGTCAATTTGTTACCATTGCAGACCATTTGGCTCGCAGGCTCACTGCACGTGTCAAGCTGTCAAAAGATGACAGCTTCGAGTGTGATTACAGAGGTACTAAATATAAATGCGCCTCTGATTCTTTTTTGTATTTGCATCTCGGATCTCACACGACGTCAAAGTAAGTCTAAAAACTAAACTCTTGAAAACTCAATGTCGATATAAGCATATCCAAGTGTAAGACCGTAAACACTTGTTAACGAAAACATTACATCACCCCTCTTCCTCTACCAACACACACACACACTCTCTCTCTCTCCGTCCCTCTCTTTCCGCGTGTCTGTTTCTCTTTCTGTCTCTGTTTCTCCCTGTCTCTATCTGCCTCCCTCTTTGTCTGTCTCTCTCTTTGTCTGTCTGTCTGTCTTTCTGTCTGTCTGTCTCTTTCTTACATTCTTTCTTTCTTACTTTTTCTTTCTTTCTTTCTTTCTTTCTGTCTGTCTGTCTGTCTGTCTGTCTATAATTCATAAACAACTTTCTTTTTTTTGTTTTCTTCCTTATAAGTGTTTTGTAGCTACCCTCCAGACCAATGGTTTGTCGATAAGACGCTGTCCGATCGACAGCATTGGCATAATCGAACGGTCTGGAAACGTATCCTGTTTTCCGTGCCCGACATGTAAAGAAGGTCACGAGCTTTCTATAGCTTGTGGAAAAGTTGTCTTCCATCCGGCTTCTGTTGAATGTAAACCATGTAGGTCAGGGACGTTTTCGGCATATGACGATTCTCGAGCTTGTAAACCTTGCAAGACGTGCTCTAAACACCAGATTGTGCTATCAGAATGCATGCGTACCTCCAACACAGTTTGTGGCAAATGCGGAAAGGGTTTTTATCAAGACAATTCGGTCGCCTCTGATTGTCTACCTTGCTCAGAATGTTGTGTGAATGGTACTGATGATATAATAGAGGAATGTACACAGTCGGGACTACCGCCCGACAGACATTGCAAATTTCGCAAGGCGAAGTCGTGCCAGACAAAATGTGGAATACGACAGAACACTATACCATTAAATGGAAGTAAAGGTTATACTTATACGTGTGTTAATTGTCCTCTATGCCCTGCTGGAAGTGGGGTAAGTGTGCGATGTGGTACAATACTAGATAACCCTAAACACAATATCCAGTGTGACACGTGTATTGATGGTAAAACATTTTCTGATGGTTACAACTCTGAAGACTGCAAGCCCTGCACTGTCTGCGGTCTTGGACACGAAGTGAGACAGAAATGTACTCGCTTCCGAGATACGGTGTGTGGTGCCTGTAAACCAGGTTTTTATAGAGATGCGTTCACCACAATGTGCCATGAATGTTCCTGGTGCTGCAACGACGACAAGGACATCATTGAAGCCCAGTGTTTAGCACAAGGAATGCCAGCAGAAAAGCGTTGCAAAAGGAATTTGCGATCAGTTAATGAGTGCTACAAACGTAATTTTAACTCCACGTCGATCTTTACCACAACAAACACCGAAACAAATCTTAATAACGAATCTCATGCTAATGAAAGGATAGTCGTCCTCACTGTAACATTGAATGTTGTGATCACAACTGTAATTATTTCGACATTATTATGCTGGTTTCACTATCGAAGAAAAAGAGCATACAAGGATGACTACTTTGAAGCCTTAACAGTAAAGAAGGTCAAGGTTCCAACAGCACTTGAGGCAACAAAATCATCGTTACACGTGAAAACGACGGCAACAGGTAAGTGATTCCAACGTGTGCATGCGCGCGTGTGTAATGCTCCAGACTGCACGTGTTCGTTGTTTATCAAAACTGCAAGAAGCAAACGTCACATTATCTAAACGTTTGGCGATAGCTGCCATAGCCTTTGCCGCCAGGCAACTATAGACCGGCCGAGGATTGACGGTCATTGCGTCCCCGACTAAAGTTGATTCGCCCCAAACTTGTACTATGATTCGCCCTTCAAACTAGAGGCCGATGCCTGTCCCCGACTAAAGTTGATTCGCCCCCAACTTGAACTAACTATGATTCACCCTTCAAACTAGAGGCCGACTCACCCCAACCATAAGTCAGATTTGCCTGAACTGAAGTCGATTCGCCCTTAACCATACGTCGATTCGCATTCCAACCACAAGTTGACTCGGCTCACAACCTACATGTAAAGTATAGATTCGCCCAAAACAACCTAAAGTTGATTCCAAAATCTAAAGCCGATTTACTCCCAAATGAAAAGCTGTTTTGCCCCCAGGCGAAAGTCGATCCCCCCCCCCCTTTCCACACCTTGGTTTTGATTGTGTTTTCAAAGTTTATGAATACAATATCACCAAAAATATTTTTTGTCCTTTCAGACATTGTCCTTACGATAAAACGAAACATGACGACTTAACAACCCACTATACACATCTGATAGACTGACCACTGGCTGACCAAGCTCCGATTGCTGGGAAGATCCAGTTGCAGTGAATCATAAGTGTTGAGCACTGAGATGTTCCTCGGAAGATCTGAAATGACTGTCAAAATCAGTCACAAAATTTAAACTTTTTTTTCAAACATATAAACACGCCCTCTGTAAGATGCCTATACAATCGGGAGGTGTGTGTGTGTATGTGCAGTACGATATAAATGATGGATTTTAACCTTTCAGGTTTAAAACGAGAGAAAACAAGATAGTTCAGGAATAACATTCATGCCATTCTTGAATGCATCAACGGTGGGGGCAAACTTAACTGAAGCACGTAGCTGATTCCATTGAGCTATTGTTTACGAGATAAAGGACTGCATATGTGGAAGGCATATTTTGCGTTCAGATAGTATTTAGAATAGTTAAGGTTGACGGTGTCTAGATAGTCTACTTACAGTTTTCACGTATTGGTTGAAGTCGAGGGCAGTAGAAAAATTGTTAACATCACAAGCCGAGCGTCTGCGCGTTAGTAAACCCAATTTAGCCGGACCAAATCCGAGTATCTAACCAAATCAACAGTTGAATTTCAGCAGAGCCAATATCGAGTGTTTAAGTTAATCATGGGTTGAATCAGCTGGGCCAATACATTAGTAAGCAATAGGGTTTTACGAGCTAATTTTACACAATACACTTTACAAGTACCGACTTTGAGCTAGAGGCTTCGCCTAGGCCTTGAATTGACTCACATAAACTGACATATCTGAACAAACTTTTCCTCTTTCCCTTAAGAGCTCTTTCATCTTCTAGAGTAACTCTGCTTT
>JAOBYE010723055.1:0-10410 GCA_025403585.1 Parazoanthus swiftii
TTTTATACTTAATATAGGCAGCATTTCTTCGAAAAGTTCAATAGTAATACTTGTGGAAACATATTTTGATCTTAAATGTTAAATGTGCTCAGAGATTCAAATGATTGTTTATGTTATTTTGAAAAAAGTGATTATGATGTCGATAACCTAGAACAAATAAGGTTTATCGGGCAGAGGGGTTGTGCACATTTTGTTAGAAATTTTGTTTATCAAAATACTGAGTTGATTTTCGTTAAGAAATATACGGTCAAGTGCACTAGTTTTGCTAAATATCTCGTTTGTTACGTGGCCGCGAGTGAAGGCTACCTGTAGCCTCTAGTTTATCATGTACTGATGTAGGAAAACGAACTTCGTTACGAAAAGTAAACAAGCTTCAGGCGTCTGTAAAGTAAAGTAAACAAGTAAACAAACTTCAGGCGCCTGTAAAGTGGGCGACGTTAACATTCGGATTTGCACTATTTCGCACATGTAAATAAGTAAAAAAAAAGATATTTTAAGATGACATGTTCATGTTGCATGCGGCAGATCGTTGCTTAGAGTGGAAACTAACTTTTAGCAAACATCTACTGAAATAGAATTTTAACTCTGGCTAATTTGAATTGTACAAAAGCCAATAAGTCGTTTCTCAAAAATAAATGCAATAACTGCAACTGGTCATCAGTGGGATTCTTAAAATGTGTGCAATTCTACAGTTGGTTTCTGCTCGATTCAATCCTAGACCACCTGCAGAATATTTTAGGCGGAACCACTCACAAAGTGAGTACTATTACTGAATAACAATTAAAATAAATGTTGACAAATAAGGACTCCAACAAAATGTGTTGGATAACAAAAGCAAACACAAACGGAAAGTGAGCAGATACAATCAATTGAACAAACAAACAAACAAACAAACAAATGATCAAGCGTATACAAACAAACAATAACAAACAGTGTGCGTGCAACAAAAAATTACTGGGTATGCAAATCAAAGAATACAGAAGAATATAGATTTTTGGAACAATAAATTAAATGAATTAATAATAGAAATTGCAACTTAATAAAGATGCAGAAAACCAATTGGTCGGAACATCGAGGCCATTCTGCGAGACTTCATTCCCAGAGGTAACACTTTCGCCAACCAAATGGGCTGTTCTCGCCGTCTACCATCGACATCGTAGAAGACCAAGGTTGTACAAGTTTTGCTGAAAAATATCGGTACTTTTTTCAAAAATTTATTTGCAAAACTAACTTCTTAAATCCTACGCAGTTTAGCAGATGTTTCTTTCGTTCTCCAAGTTTTCTATTAAATTCGAAAATACACCAGTTGCCGAAACTGTTTTTTATATCTCAGGCTCAGCAGCAAAAATTACCAAAATAACCACATAACAGCTCGCTATGAACCTCTTTAAGACTTATCAGGTTTCCTACAGCAGATTATTCCTTTTTAAAAACACTTGCTTATTGAAATGTACCTTGCCCTAATCTCCTTCTGAAACACTGTTTAATATCTAATTATCTGTAGCAGTGCTAATATATGACAATAGATGGTCAGCAATTGTGATAGTGGCTGAATGTGGTTTTACCTTGCGGTTTGGAAGAGAAACATATTTAAATATATACACACATATAAAGAAGGCGGTTTTAAGGGAAAATGACGAGCATTATGCGTGCGGTGAGAGTGAGTACAAAATATTGTTAACAGGTTATAAACAGTTTCGTAAATGGCGCTGGTGAGGTAGTAAGAGAGTAGTATTCTTGTAGCTGTAGTACCAACGCAATTGCTATGAGATATGTTGATAACAAGTAACTGTAATATACAATGTATTGATGAAATTCAGTATTTTTGCACAGTCATGTAGCCAGTAGTTATCATTCAAACCTGAGTATTTCGCTTTTGTGGAGCAGATAATTAGTCAATCAGTGTTCTCTCCTCTCTCCGGCTCTGAGGTCACGCACATATTGATATGGCAGTTTCAAACTGCACTGTCGCTGCACTCTATTTTCTTTTACATTTTCAGGACCTCAGCATTAAGTATTCAGAAAAAAAAGTTTTAAATCCGGGGGCTGTTTAATTTTGTGACTTTAGATGTTTAAAGTCTTAATGTCGCATAATCCTTTATCGTCCGCCTGCCTGGCTCGATGCTAAAACGTCGCAGCAGGATTAATTTCCGACGTCTCGAAATACTCGCACATAACAAAAGCCCTCCAGGATTCTCAGCGTTTGTCGATGTCTTCTATTTTTAATGACTTGCAAAACTATACATGGCATGGCGCCGTTATGTATTAGAACTATGTTGTTTATTTGTTTCAAGCATCAGCCGTCTTACTGGCTTAGATCCAATGAAAGAATATTCTTTAAGGCGTCTCCGAGTGGCTTAATGAAATCGACACTTGAGTAAAAGCACTACACTTAACTCCAGAAAAGCAATGGGTCTCTTATTGTTTTGGGTTGCACCTCAAGACATATGTTTTAGGAAATTTTTGTAAGTATATAGTTCTCAGAACCGTACTGCCCCCGGAACAAAATGACTTCCACTGAATTTTTAGAAAACATCGCTTCAACAACGCCAGTACATACAATATATTTAATTGCTCCCCTCATCCCCACCCCCAAACATCATCCCCCATCCCTCCCTTCCCCATGACGTACAAAGCCACAATCATGGACAAAAATGTTGGAACACCAAGCGTCCCCCGCTCCCCCTATCCAATATTGAGGTTATCGCGAACAAGTGTACTGTTTGGGGTTTGCCAGGGTGCTCCAACTACTTTTGTCTGCACGTACGGACCTGGTTTTGATGATGTAGAATTGATGTAGATTTATACCCAGATAATTCATATCATTATCATCTTCCGTTTTGAACAGCTGCGTGTTAATATTATTATTTTAAAAATATTTCCGCATGTCAAACTATTACAAACAATTGTAAAAGTTCCTTATTTTTTACATAAATTGTTATGCAACAAAACAGCATATTCAGCTATTGAGGTTTTACAAAACTATTTTTGGTATTCAAATAGAAGCAAATTTCGTTGAAATCCAAATTTTTAAACTAAAACAAGGTTAGTAGTTTTGCTCACAACCGATATTGGACTGCAGAGGAGCAGCTGTTCTGCAACGTGCTTTTTGTAATAATATTGGGATGAACTTAAGGTTTCATTGACAGTTTTGATTACGAGAATTTATTTTATATTACACGATACTGAATATGTTTGAAAGTACGAAAATTATTGGTATGGCAGATTTCAGTTCGTAATTTTTGTTAAGATGGCTCGAATAAAACAAACCTGTTATAACATATCTCATTGAGATGGCTCGAATAAAAACATATCTCAATGAGATGGCTCGAATAAAACAAACCTGTTATAACATATCTCAATGAGAACAATCGTTTTGGCTAGTCAAACAGTCTGCGTTTGGGTTCAGTTGCTTTATGAGGTCAAACGCTCGAACAACTTCAAATTGAAAGCCAACATATATACTTTGAGAGTTCTGTTATTCACAAAAGTTATGCAAACAGTAGTTTATTGTTGGCAAAAAAAAAACTATACGCAAATTAACAACGCGATTTATCTTTGGGCATTTCCAAACAGGACAAAACTATGATGCAAAAAATCAATGAATATGTGAATAATGTTGTCATTAGGTTACGAGTTAGAAAATGGGTTCCAAAACTTTACGTGCGTGGACTAACAAAGGTGATGCAGTGACTCTGATTGACTTCAAGTGAGTGGGGGGCACGTATAGTATCAACTCGGAGTACGCAAAAGCGTAAAAGCGTTAGTGTAAACTCCTTGTTGTAGAACTTAATCAGTCAGAGGATGAAAAGAAGATTTGAAAGTTGACGAACATAGGGAAACCTATGCATGGTCAAGTACCACTACCTGGCGAGTTTTGCTTTTTCTCTACAATGTGCTAAGCGCTGTAGATCGGCCACTAATAAACAGCATGGTATAGGTTTTTGAACTACTATGTATATATTATAAAGTATAATTTACTAAAACGTAATTTTCTGCAAATTTTCAATAGTGGTTCCCAGTTCCATTTTCAAAGATTATAGAAATAATACAAAAATACCTTTCGTATGTTCTATTAAAAGATTTGGTCGTTTACTTAGTTTCAACTGCTCTTATCACAGGCAGACAAATCTAATAGTGCGACTTTCTAAAAAACTTTAGGCCGCGTGACGTCATGAAATTACACGCTCAGTGATTCCATATATTTACTGTAATTTGCAACGACCGACTGCCGGTACATTATGAGTTATCGATGGAAATGTCTCATAAATTCTACAGTTTCTATCGTATGACCCCAAAACTACGCCAAAATATGGTCAGATAAATAAAGTTCACTTGCCTAATAGTATTTGTGCTGTCTCGTGTGATTTAATGGGGTTTTGGGGAGGAGACAGCACAAATACTATTAGGTAAGTGAACTTTGTTTATCTGACCATATTTTGGCGTAGTTTGGGGGTCATACGATAGAAACTGTAGAATTTATGAGACATTTCCATCGATAACTCATAATGTACCAGCAGTCGGCCGTTGCAAATTACAGTAAATATATGGAATCACTGAGTGTGTAATTTTATGACGTCACGCGGCCTAAAGTTTTTTAGAAACTGGCACTATTAGATTTGTCTGCCTGTGCTCTTCATAAAAAAAAGACACCTGGTGGTGTAGTAAACAGTGCATTTATTTCGTTTTGTTTTTTTGGTCAAAGAATGTATATTCAAGTTCAACGAGAAACTTTTTTTCTATCTTTAGTTTAATTTCTTAGTAAAATTGTATTTTATCATGCTCTTCTTCGTGTAAACTTCGTCTAAATCCATTTGGAAAGTTCGCGTTCTGTCACTTTTTTTTAATATATACTCGACATTTTACTTTGTTCTCTTCAGCCGTGTGAAACATTTTTTCACATCCCCTACGCTTTTTGTTCACTAACTATATAACGTATTTGCAAAAAACTCTTTCTTAGTCAAATTAGACGATTTTATCCTGAATCACTGAACCACGTTAAGCTTGACGAGGCACAGTCAGCCATTTTAATTAGTTGCTGATATTTTGGCAGCGTAAACAAAAAAAACGTGAATCCAGTCTTAGCAATGCATATTCCTTTAAAGTCAGTCTCTTGTTACTAACAGATCTTTTTTGTTGTAATTTGTTTCTTGAAAAATAGACTAGTTAAACATCAATCACTGACACATCGCTCTTAAATTTAAGACGATTTCTTACGCGTCTGAACTTAAAACAACATCTACCCGATATTTTTTCGAATTCAAGTTCATGAATGCAAATTCATTTTAACAATAGAATGTTACTTTTCGGGTGTTAATGAAAAACAATTGCCTTCCCTTCAACAATGACAAGAAAAAGCAATACAAATTATTTAATTAATACAATGTTTATTGTTTTAAATTAAAACATATACACTTTATTGATTCCTTGCTTTATCACGATCTATGAACCAAAGAAGGGCTGCTAAAGAGGGCTTCAATACATTATCTGGAGGCTTCTGTGCTACCGAGATACTTTAAGTGTATAACAAACCATCACAGTTAAGTTTCATATTCTGTCAAAATGTTTACACAAGGATAGTAAATATTTTGAATGTTTTGATTTTTATGATATTCCATTGAAACTTCGCCTTGAGAGTTGATACATTGTGAAAGCATCAAGACTTAACCAATTACAAACTACCAATTGTCAAAGTTGACCATGTATATTCATGCCTTAAATATAAACATTTATTCTTTGATCTTGCATTCAATATTTATTTCAGAGAACATCTCGGTCATCATCTTTATTACAAAATGTGTCGAATTTAAAGTATTAAAAGCTATATTTAAACATCGCACGATTTATTGAAAAAAAGACCGTAATATAGTAATAGCAGTCGGAAGTAAAAACCTTTTTGCAGGACTGTATTTCTGTTACTTTAATCGTTTGTCTGTCTCATTTTTTAAAGTTAATTCCTAAAAAAACGATTCCCTTTCTTCAGAAATTAGAAAGGAAAAACTAAAATCAGTTTGAACATAATCTGTAAAATGATTAAAGATCTGACATTTTCTTGATTATCACCTGCACTAGTTAAACATAGCTCGTTTTAACTTGTGCAAAACGATAATTACAAATTCAAGAACATCTTGCATACGTTTTATTTTGAAGTGGCTGAACGTTAGTATACTTACAGCTGAATTTTTTTTCTCTCGTAGACCAGTGTTTTCACATCTAGCATGACGTACCCCGGCAACGAGACAGAGGCTATTAATGGAACGGGAAAAGAGGAAAAGCAATTAGCTTCTACCGATTGTTTTGCTAGCGATGCAAATGTGGTGGTCGTTGTTCGCGTTTTGCTGTACTGCGTAATAATTCTGGCTTCATCAATCGGAAACTGTGTTATAATACGTCTTGTCAAGAAAGAGGGTCGTTCACGAAACTCCACAAGTTTGTTCATTGCCAATATGTCCGTCTGTGCCTTGGTTCTTACAATTGTCTACATGCCGAGAACGATCACGACTTTCCTAGTTGGCTACGCGTGGCAAGTCACGGGTATAACGGGACTTATCTTATGTAAATGTGTCATTTTCTTGGACTATGTTGGAATAACGGTTTGCGTGCTGACTGTGATGGTGATAAGCGTGGAGCGCTGTGTAGCGGTCGTCTTCCCCTACAAACCGATCTTCACCACCCGTCTCTCTAAAATCATAGTCGCTTCAATATGGTTTATCGCAGTGTCGACTCAATGGCCCTTCCTGTACGATACGCGTCTGGTATTTAACAACAACGTCCTTTACTGTTTTATCGACCACGATAGAGCTTTCGGCAAAGGTGCCTCACAGGCCTATTACAACTTCAATTTGATTGCGATATACACTATACCACTTTCCGTCACAACCATTGCCTACATTATTACGGTAATTAAACTAAAGCGCATGAAAAAACCTGGCGCGGCCCCAGAAAGTAGTTCAAGAGAAAAGTGGAATCGACGAGTCGTGTACATGGTACTAACAGTCGTGACCCTGTTTGTCATGTGCTGGTTGTTGTACTTCATATGCCTGGTTCTCTACGCATACCGCGTCCATGTCCCATGCGAGGTTCTCTTCCTGCAGCTGTTCTTCGCTCATCTGAACTGCGCCGTTACGCCTTATTTATACACCAAGTTCAGTGCGCGATATCGCCGGGCGTTTATTGTAGTTGCCGCTCAGTTTTGTTTGTGCTTCTGCCGTGAGAAGCTGGCAAAGGTGAAGGGCGAAGCCAACGAGTCGCAGCTGTACACGATGCGTAACACCGCCAGTCCTCGCCCTTCCTCTTCTGCACGCAATACAGAAAGTAGAGCCAGTCGACCATGTTCATCCAGTGTCGCCCGTTTGCCACTCGGAGCTGGTGAAGGTTAGATAGAATTTATGAACAAGTTCCTTTATTTGTCCGGGAGTAGGTCGGTTGAAATTTGTCATCAGTCCTTTTCTCTTTTTCTTCACCCGACGCAATAAGTAGAGCGAGTTGGACCTGTTCATCTAGTGACATCTGTTTGTGCCTCGGATCTAGCAAAACCCTTTCTTTGTCGGTGAGTGGATGGGGACGTGGCGGCCCTCGCCTTTTCCGGCTCTTCTGAACTCAAAACAGCGAATAGAGTTTGTCAACGCTGTTCATCACTGACGACTGCATGCGCCTCTTAAGTGCATGGTGAAGTTTAGGTAAGAGTTTGTACGTAATGCACTTCATTTATGTAAGAGTGGGTTGCTAGTCTTCCTTATTCACTCAACACAGTAGATCACTTTCATATTACGCCCAAGTAGCCATGGACAAACCTACGGGTCGATAATACAGCAAGTGGGAATTCGACTTGAAGGAAGGGATTCCGGTTACGTCCGTTTCTAGTAACTCCTTAACGTTTACGGAGCAACTAGTCTACGTTTTAGTGTAAGACACGGCACATTACATTTGCACGAATGGTATATTGCAATACACATACAGTGTCAAGGCATTGTTCATAAAATAGACATTGAACTGGCTTGAACTGATCCTGAATCTTCCGCTTCACGATTCCAGTGTAAACGTGTTGTGTAAACGATTTAGAATGTAATCGAGCAGGTAAAAATGGCTCGGCCAGATTAAGCGATTTTCATTTCTATGGCCGCCGTCGCTCTCTCTTTGCTCTTTTTACATAATTTAATATAGCAATATTGATAAAAAAAAAAAAGACCATTCCTTACAAGAGCTCTTTCATGGCTTTGCACATGCACACAGGTTTATTGATACGAGAAAAAAGTTTCAAGCTAAAATAAATATAAACTGTTCGGATACGAATGTTATGTCGCTTTCACACTACTCGCTAAACAGGTTTTAACTACAAATAATGATGGCAAAACATGACAGTTTAAAAACACGGACTGGCTTAAAAAAAATGTCATTATCGTTACAACGCTCAAATGCTTCTTTTTACAACGCGTAAAAACCTATAAACACGTAACAGTACCAACATGTTTCAGTCGAACAAGTTTGAGGTAATAGTGTTTAGTGTTTGTATAAGTATGTATAAGTTTGTCATGAAATAAATGGTAAAAAAGATGGTTTTTTTTGGCTGGCGATTTAGCTGGATTGTAGAAATTTGTTCTGCTGTTGTTCGTGTTATGCCTGGACACAGTAATTAACTGGTTCAGTTGAGATGCATCGCACCTTGGCAAAGTAATTGAACGAAGGTCTTATCGGTGGAATTGAAAATTAATTAACTCAACCGGGATCGCGCCTTTTCTGGACATTGCTTACAAATAGATACAACACGCGGATTCCCGATGCACATGCGGAAAGAAGCCCGAGATAATTTTACATTTTGAATTTCCTTTGTCCCTGTCGCAGTTTACCGCAATGTCCAAACATTCATTGCATCAATTAATGTTTTGACATTGGTGTAACTACAACGGGTTCAGAATAAACAAACACTGTAACATTACTTTGTCGTCCGCGTTGTGGCTGGTTTGTCTAATACGATGAAGCTGCAATACAGTTCGTACCGAAACAAAAGCTGATTCAAAATCCTCCACTTATCATTTTTCCAATAAAAGTCATGACAAAAACCGAATTGAAACAATACCGTGAAAAAGTAACATTTTAAAAAATTGTCTTACTTCAATTTACAATTTTCGAGTTGCACAAAACAAAAGGTAGAAACGCAATCAAATTGCGCAGCGAGGGAGCGGGAGACCTCCTGGTCATTGTTGTATTTAAGATACGGAAATACTCTAATACAGTATCTTTACGGTGTTAAACATCTCTTGATTGTAACATTTTCTATAACGTTGTGGCAGAAAAAAACCCAAATCTACGGATAGGCAAAGGAACATTCCTCACACTGAAATCAAGAAGGGAACGTTTTATTCCACAAATTTTGAAACCGCTACTAACAAATGGTAGCTGAAATCATTAAGTACCAACAAGCAAGACAAAACTAAATATTTAAACAGAGTGTAAGTACGACTTCGAAGCAGATTTTAACAAGTTACTGTTAAAACTTTAAATGCTCAGACTTTAAACACTTTGCACTGATATTTTTCACTATATCCCTGGGCCCGGTTATTCGAAAGTTGGTTAACGCTAACCCGGGGTTAAAACCCTAGTTTATTGGGTGTCTTTTCGGATTTATGTAACAGGGTTTCCTCGGAGAGTTCTTCAACAATATTTTGGAAAGACCGGGCGTGTTTCTAGATGAGGGAATTTTGTTTACAGTTTCGCTTAACCCTGGGTTAAAAACTTAACCCTCTTTGGAACAGCCGGGCCCACTGGAGGTTCAGCTACATCCTGCTTTTTAGACTATTAACCCATATTGACCGACAGAAGAAAGACAAAAATGGGATAACTTCCTTTCTTTATTTCCAAAAGCTGATGAAATATGAGTTATTTCTGTCCATCACCGAGGCCGCTTCGAGGCAGAAGCATTATAGAGCCGTGTGTGCATGAGCTGCAAAGAGAAACAAAAACAATAACAGCAAGAGATGTGTAAACAAACACAGCATTGTAGCATTAATACTACGGTTGCACTTCAGCTGTCAAGCGGACTTTGCAACCCGCGGAAATAAGTTCAGAAAGTACATATTTTTTTAGTCCACTTCCAGCTCTGTACTTTATGTGTTTAGCAGATCCCATTTATAGTACAAGGCAATGAGCTTTAACCAGCTACTTTTAAGTTATAGCAGAGTCGTTTGACAGACTTGCCGCGCTGGGCGATCAATTCTGATGACAATTTTCTTTCTTCGTGTATTCAATAGCGAACCGATATGAATTGCTTTCTTGGTGTTTGGATCGCTGGCCGATTTTGCTAGCTCGACACCTTTTTTTAATAAGAACCAGTAACATTTTGCCCAGGCTCAATGTTCTTATTTTTTTCAACAATTTGAGGCTCAAATGTTCTTATTTTGTTCTTAACTGCAA
>JAOBYE010723066.1:0-10410 GCA_025403585.1 Parazoanthus swiftii
CTTCGCGTCTTGAATAGAGGTGAGTTTACAATAGTCGTATTAGCGGGCTTTTCGAAGGAATTTATATGACTATGAGACTGCTGTCAAAAACACTTCACACCTTGGAGCTTCTCCAAATTTTATCTCAGATAGTCAACTATACATTACTTGGAGAAGACAGTTCGTCCAAGTTGATAGCAAGACGTCTGAACTATTGACGCCAACTTCGGTGTTCCACAGGGGTTCATCCTGGGAACTGCCTTTTTTTTAAATCTCTGTGTAAATGAACTGGTCGAACCTGTTAAACCGTGCAAATAATATGCCAACGATACCACAATAAATTCATGCCAAACCATCTACAGTAACTTATTTGGCTGCGAGCAACAGCCGTTTATAACTTGTCTACCTGGTCGTACAACTGTAACCTATGCTTGAACCCCAAGAAAACAAAGGCGATGCTGTTTTTCACCAAAAAGTTCGCTCGAGTTTGTGGACTTGACGAATACTCAACAACTCTTACAACGGATGCCGACGGCGTCAGAGTAGAAAGGCTGAGATCCGTCAAACTGCTTGGAACAGAACTTCAGGAAAACTTAAAGTGGAACAGTGATGTCCTTTCCTGAGTCAGTCAGGCTGTTACAGTGTCCTTTTCCCTGGCTGCCCATTAAATACAACAGATTTTAATTCACCCAATATATAATATGTAAAGCCTTGTACAATGAGGCCATCTTATCTAAAAACCCTGTCCGTGAGTTAACCCTATTTTACAACTACAAGGGCTTTTTGGGAGGGGACGGAGGTGCAGAAAGTGCCCGCGACCTATAACTCTGAAACTATTGAACGCATTGGAATAAAATTTGGTGGCCTAGCAGATAATCGCAAGCCAATTAATTTAGTATAGTTTAATCGACATGCGACGTCATAATTACGTAATAACGACGTCATAAGTGTCAAAAGCACATTGTTCTCTTTAGCACAAAAATGAAAAAAAAAACATCCTAAAAGGTTTTGTTCACAGAAGGCAGGCTAAATATCATGGGCCTAGTGGTTTCTATTTGGAGTGCCTTATCATCAGTATTTATAATTGTTTATATTTTCATAGACTACTTTTCTCTGTCTTCCTCTTAATGGAACCTAATATCAAATATCATATTAAATCGTTCAAAACCTTTTGGGTTTTTTCGCTTGTGTAATTATTTTAGTCCCTCCCCATCCCCGACGAAACTTCCTCTGGCCCCTACGTCTGTCCAGTAAACACGAAAGTCCGGTCTAAGGTAATAACTGTGATGGTCAGTTGAGAACACTTTCGATTACATTCATAAAAATTGTTAAAGTGTAGTTCAACTGTTTCGTGACAGTCGGGATGAAGTGGGTATGTTAAATAAACGTCACTAAGTATTACTAAAACACTCTCTTAAAATCCGGACTGCTACAACACATACAAATAATATCGCCTATCGGATGTCAATTAACGGATAAGTAATTTTTCTTGGTGTTTTAAAAGATTGTTTCTTTCGTGCTGGCGCCAAGTTGCGAGTGAAGAAAAGAGAAACATGATTTGAAAAAGTGACAACAAGCTTACAAACGGCGTGAGAACAGGAAGCTTTAGTTTCAAAAAGGAAGGAAATACAACCTCGCCAAGAAAATAACTCTGTTAGTTTGACCATGTGGTTTAATTTGGCAAACAAGGACAAGTATATACAGCCCTTGTACAGGAAGTAAACAACAACCCCCAGATTCCGAATCGCTTTTTTCATTTGTCATTATTTTCTCATTCTAAAAGGAACAAACTCTCAGCAAGAGGATATCTCTCTTGGCATGTGGTTTAATCTGGTAAAATAAATAAGCCCGGTATTCAAAAATTACAGGCAACAGACCGGACCAAGGTTGCAGATCTCGATTTGTTTCAAGCAATCTTCTTTCTCTTTACTGAATTACGCTTCAGTTCTGTAATTCGAATGCCGAAAGGAAACAAATTCGTGCCAAGACAGTTTCATTTCTGTTGCATGGTACGTGCGACCGGGCTTAGACGTCTGAAAAGTCCTTCACTCATTTATATCCGGTCTAGAAACTTGGTCGCGCCCGGGTATTTTTTTGTCCTCCGATCCTCCGACAAAATCTTTAAGCTCGATCGGGTGGTAACTCTAGAACGGGTTCAGTCTGACAAAAAACGAAGTACAATTGTACATCTTGCAGAACTGCTACAGTACATTGAGAAGTGTTCGGAAAATAACTGAACAACTCCCAGGATTTTCATTTTACTTATTGCTGTTTGTCGTTAAACTTTGTTTCTCAACAAAAAAAGCCTTTCCAAGACATGACAATACAACTGGGCTGGTGGTATTAAACGCATAACGGAAAATGACATGACTTTAAAATCTGGCAAAAACAAGCGCGACAGAGTGCAAGTGGCAGTACGGAGGAAGTAAACATTTATCATTATTTTCTTTTGCTAAAGGAAACAGCCCCTTGTCGATAAAACACAATACCTGTACTGTTTTTGTACGTGCCGCGTTGAATTTGGCAAAACAAATACAAGTGCATTGTAAATAATCACCAATCGCTCGGTTTTTCGTCGAGCTGTTTTATTCTATTTCTCGTAATTTCCTTAAGTTCTTGAGGCTGTGCACTTATGAACTTCAATGTTCTATTTAACTCCATATTTAGCAGATTTTTTAAATTCCCAACCTCTGTTGTAGATCAATCAATTTACAAGCGCAACTCGCAATAACCTGGGTCTTATGTATAGCTAACGAAATGGGATTAGGTCGGGCTTCAGCGAGTCTACCCGCCGCCTCTGCAGCGGTGAGTGGCGAGAATGAGTTTCACTTTACCGTACCAGCTCGTGGAGCAGGACTCATAACATGTCAACTATCAAGTCAGATGAGCGTATCCAATAGTGGCCGAAAAGAAGCCATGTGCTATATAACTTAGTGAACAGATCCGAGCGAAGCGTTTCATTATTAATAAAGATGGCGGTGGGAATTTTAATTAAAATGAAAATGAGCTCTTTAGAAGCTTCAAATAGAGGCCCCCTGCCTTACAAAGAACTTGATTAAAGAAATTAGCGAAATTAGTTTTCCAGCCTTGGGAAAACTGAACTTTGTAAATTTAATGAAATTTCTTGCATATCAAAATTGCCAAATGAACTATTCTTACTGTTAGAATGCTTCTGCGAAATATCAACTGCCTGTCACCAGGTTGTTTCTTGCACTGATTTATCAACGCTAATCGGATAAATGACATTTCCAAACATCGTTCCTGGTTGAGTTGGTTTTTCTACCAATAGAAGCAGACTTTCAAGCTCTTAAAAACAGCATCCATTGTGATAGACAGATTACAGGAGCGTATAGTTTCCGTTCCAGCTGACACAGTAGGTTGCAGCGCCTCTAACAGGAGTATTATCAATTCGGATTAGGTTCTATTCCAGATTTTTTAGTTTCTACAACTGCGGAAACTTGCTAGAAATACCCCGCAAAGTGAATGAGAAGAGCTGTTTTTCAACAGTGTCACACGCACAGATTTTGACTGACCAATGACTTCGTAGATAAGTTCATCAACAAGTTTGTCTGGCCACCCATACTGTTATAAACTATGCCACGCTCACATCAAGAGCGAGGTAGATTTTGCTTTGGCTTCAGTGCAGACTATATTAAGTGCAAATCTCATGATACTGTTTTACTTTTCAAGAGTATAAAGTACTTAATACCGGTTTTGTGCAGCAAATTGGGCATTATGAACGCCCGCGCTCTTCCGACAAGCTTTTATCTGAATGTCAAACAGACAATAGGATAACACGCAGTTCCTTTCGCAAGAGACCAAATTTTTGATTGGCTAAAACTTTTTACCGATTATCAAATTTCAGCTGCGCGTCAAACAATAAATCAATCAATTCGAGGCTATATATGAGGGCATCGACTTTCGTGGTGGAATATTTTTGGCATCGTAATGTTTAGTAGCGTGTCGTGATGTGATCGTTCCAATAGAAGTCCAGAATTGTCTCCTCTGTAAATATGAAGGCATTGAGGTACCTGACTTTCTTTATCAGTATAAATTATGTTTCTAGCGATTTCAGATGGAAGCGGGACTTGGACTGCTTTGAGGAGTACAACAAATGCATGAAGAGCTTCGACTGTACACATCGAATGACCACTGTATTACATACTCTATGCGGTAGCTCGCTGGGCTATTCGATTCAAGACCAAGTTATAACAAAGCCAGCAGCGAAAAAATGTCCCAGGAAATGCGCCGAGGAGCTACATAAATTCACAACGAAAGGACATGGGAAGTATTTGGTGAGCTGCAATTGCCCCAACAGGGATTCGACTTGCTTGACTATCAAGTCTCGTATTAAGAAGTGCATAGCATCCGGTCTTGGTTGGCCTATGAATGACACTAAACCGAGTTGCTCGGAAGCAAGGGTAAACTGCACAAACAATCCCGACTGCAATCGAGCGATGGGGCACTTTCTGAGGCAGTGCTCGCAACTCATCTCTGGTGTGGAATGTAATGAGGACTGCCGTAAAGCACAAAATGGCTTTCTGAAGTTGAGTATCGGGAAGATACTCGAGAATGAATGTGAGTGTGACGGCGCAGAGGAAAGTGTATGCCGTGGCATTCGAGCACATTATCAAGCGCTTTGTTTGCCAACTAGAGTAACGAAGAGTGTGTCTCAAAAGCTTAACACCACAGAAACTGAAGGCAATAAACGAAATTTAGCGAACTCGAACCGCGGCTCGTTTTGGAATTTGAGTTTGTGCGTTCTCGCAGTGACACGATTTCTCTGGCACAGTTGAGATCGGTTGGCGGTATTTTTCACCCCGTAAAGAAAGCGATCTGTGGTGCCACTAGAATATAAATAATACCCAACTATGGTTTCCTGTGGCTGTATTTACAGATTCTACTGATAAGAAATGTACAGAAGATTGCGTAGGGACAGAGGCCGGAGTTGCCGTTACTCCACTAGCTGTACACCGTGAAATCCAAGACAAGGATCCCGCGGCGGGGCTATGTCCAGATCAGAGATATAAACAATTTGACAAGAAGGCGGGCCACGCGAATAAGCAAGTCAAAACTAATAACTATAAACAATACATTGTGTATGTGGAGTTCAAATTAACATTTTTCATTTTGAACTGAAAGGCACTGACATGCCGCTAGACTTCGTGTGATTCAAACTACTGGAAAATATTGCACGGATAAGAGGGGATTAAACTGGCTAGGGTCGCGATTGTTTATCAAGGCTTTCTGTAGTGCTTTTGTTATTGTTGACAGTAGTATGGTCGTAGAGGTTTTTGGTTTACTTGTATTAGTCCCCAATTCGCAATCTGTTGTTGTTTAGTCAACAAGTTCGATGTAGCTCTTCAATTAAATCGCACCCTAAAGTGAACAGGCGCCACAGCTGAAATGTTTGGAATGTTTCACTGTTTAGATGCTCAAAAGGTCGACCGTAGCTTGACTGAGATCCTCTAATGAGGATGACTCTGGCTATTTGGAGGTCAAAGCAACCGGGTCTTTTTACCGAACACAGGCACAAGATGCAGCTAACGCGATTCTACTTCATATTCTATAGTTAATCAGCAGACGAATTCGAATAATTGGATTTGGCGTTATATTTGTTGTTGAAATCCTTGCGAATATTTTGTTGGCGTTAAAGCCCTGCGGATGCACCCTGTCATTTCTGGGGTCACTTCGGCAAAACGAGGACGGGACGGGGGAACGTCAGCCTTGCCTTTGGACTGAGATTAATTAACACTTTGAGCACTGAATATAGAATGGTTTAAGTCCATTCACAGCTTTCGGCTCGAGGGGCCGTACAGTAATGTATCCCAGTCCTGGAGTTCAAAATAGACCCTGTAAAGAAAACGTGCATGTAAAATATTGAAAATGAATACTCTTTTATTAAGTATAATTGTACATAAATCGTAAAGAATTATTCGAATATGAATTCGCCAATGACAAAAGTCATGTAATATTTTGTACATTATAAGTATAAGTGTCAATCAAAGAAATTACACAAAATGAAGTTTAAATTACAACTGGTGGACTCTCTGTTTTGCTGGCCTTTTCGATCGAATTATTTTCCGTAGTGGTATGTGGTTGACTTCAGTTTATGATTTGAAATTAATACGTTGTTTAAATGGAGTGGGAATTGATTTGCTGACATCTAAAGGAGAAAAACAACAATCTTTGTTGTTTTTCGTTGTACTGAACGACAGAGTGAACACTGGGAACATATTTTGTATACGAAAGGGAAAATATAAATAACTAAAACATGTCATCATATGATGGGGAGCGATTTGCTTTTAAGAGCTGGAAAAGAATGGAAAAGTACTTTCAATCCAGTACTTGAACAACTACAACAAATTAAATAGTCATTTTTAAGATGTAAAAAAGTAGAAGATCTTAACATTTCCAGCTGACAAGCTTCAGCTAGATGTGCTGAACGAGCGGATGATCATAACAGCGTGTAATGACAAGTTCAAGGCTTATCGTCTCATCAGTTTCAAAGTCTTGATACTGAGCGACCCTTAGAACTTAATTTGTATTTAACTAGATAAATCCATATCTTTTTAAATTGAAAACTGTGCTTTACTCGCTATCGCTTTGACGAAATGATATCCGGCGAAAATGAAGAAACGGGAGAGTTAAAGTCGGTTCATATACAGGGCGGAGAATGGGAATTGTTTGAGTTTGTCAAAACCTCAACTGACACCCCTCCAAAATGTTCAGATTCTACGGAAAATTTCTCAACGTTTTTACTTCTTTTCGAGTTGAAGCGCGAACTGAGACGAACAAAATGAATGGTTTTCAAATCTATGCTGGTTTTCGTCAACTCGAATGTTAGGGTGAGTTTTTGATAACTGTTCGAAAGTTTGGTAGGCAGTCATGGTTCTTGTAAAACTAGTTTCACTCTTAACAAAGATATAACGGTTACTCATGAATGGGTGCTCCGTGCATTAGGCTTTAAGGGTCGTCAGTTTGAGTAATGATTTTGATCTTCGTTTTCTCGATGAGCAAACTACTTGAAAGACATATGAAAAAGCGAGTATGACTCACAATTCTGGTACATGTGTTTTTAGAAGTTTGGCACTGGTTTGCGATTCAAATTAATTACGCAAAATATTTTGTTTCCAGTCCGCAACTGCATGCTTGCATGCAATAAAGCTTGTTTCTGTCAGAGAATTACTCCAAAGAAAGAAACAGTTTTCACTTGTATGGAAACGCGAAAACTCTCAATGAACCAGACACAAAGCAAAGAAAGGCTTTCTAACGGTCGGGGAAGTTATAATCAGTGTCAGAACTTCTTTATAACAAGCTCAATCTATGTACCTCTTGTTGTACAGCTTTTATTATTCACATATTTTGACTCGTTATCATCAAAACGCCCAATTTCAAGTCTCGAAGGTCTCTACATCCGGCTGTTTGTCTCAAATCCACATGCAGACAGTCCTTCTTCATATATAATCTCAGTCTCTAATCTATATACAATACAACATATATTTCTTATTATAGGAACTGCAGAGAACTACTGTATCTGGCTACCCGAAAATTTCTCAGTATGAAGTAAGGTGTTATCGGCCCGATTCATTTGCCAACCAAATTTACAAAAAAAGTCCTGCAAAACCTTCAGGCGAGTCTTCTTTTTGTTCCAGTGAACGTGTGAGAAAGCGGCCAACTTTTGTTTAGTTTCATCAGCCCGGAAAAAAGGTACAGAAATTGACACACGTTGAGCTGGGCTGCCATAAAAACCACTGCAAATAGACAAAGACTGCTTCAAAATCCATAAAAAACATAAAGATAACTGTGGTTGGAGAAAACTATCGATGCTTACATAAATCACTGGTTTTTGTACTGTCTTCAAGTTCGTTATGAAGTGTGTTATATTATTAGTATTTTTACTTAACTTTATTGGTAGACCAAAGTTCTTGTACATAAAAAAAAGGTTGAATACTAAATTGTAAATAATACTAAATTTCATTTCCACGATTGTAGAAGTTTTTGGTAAGCAACAACTGCTAAGATTTCATCAGTGAAACAAAACCCGGCCGTAGGGATTTCAGTCACTGGTTGGAATCAAGAATTAGGATGCTCATGGATTTTAACAGAAAAAGTAGCAGAGCAGTATTATAAACAAGAAAAACCGTTTGCCAGCAAAATCATAGATTTGCACTTTTAGAATGAAATAAGCGAACCTGGACTTTTGGATTGACTCGATTAAATATTAAGATATTTTAGTGTAGTTTGTTCGTTGGACGAGAAAATTCACTGTTATAGTGACAGTGTCCATAAAAAACTATCTGAGTTGAGCAAAAAGGAAGAAGCACAAGTACTAAGCGATTCTGTTTGAAAAAAGAAAGGTCTTGGGGGATATAGATCACGAGAGATAAAAAGATTACATGTAATTTGATGTTCTGATGAAGTAGTTGTAG
Organism: Parazoanthus swiftii; assembly: GCA_025403585.1. Lineage (NCBI taxonomy): Eukaryota > Metazoa > Cnidaria > Anthozoa > Zoantharia > Parazoanthidae > Parazoanthus > Parazoanthus swiftii. The sequence continues at coordinate 8,412 of JAOBYE010723066.1, forward strand.
CAGCAGCAGATGGTCGATGATGTCGAAGACAATAGCTGAAGAATGAGGTGATAATGCTGACAAGGAAACGGTGAAAATGAACATGAAACAAGAAAAATAAAGTTTTTTAAAATAAATAAAATTTTACAAAGAAAACAGGTATAGCAATAACAACAACAATGTTCAGTAGTATTAAACTGTTTTAAAAAGAGGAAAGAAAACACTGCTTGTTCTCGGTTCACATTGAGTTTTGTTAAGTTGTACTAGATCTTATCGAATTGTATTTTGAAAGATTTGTTTGCTGAAATAGTGTCACCTTGCAAACACGAGAAGGGGCCTGAACATTCGTTCACGTTTGTCGGCTCTTTAGTTGGGATTGGATGTCAAAACAAACACTACAATGCGTCCGGCTGAAAATGTGGAAAAAATAGACTATCAAACCTAAATGCCAAGCTTTGAAATCTTAGCAATCCGAAAAAAGCGCCATGCTGAAGGAGTTGATTCTATTTTAAAAGCAGACGGAAAAATCCAGAAGTTGTTTCCACATTGACAGGGTGAGCACAGGAAATTAAATTTCAGCAATACTGGAACTTGAATTCAAAGAATCCCTGAATCATTTAATTTTCCATTTTGGTCTTCTGTTAGCAGGCTCCTGAGTATTGGTGTATTGACAGACTTTCACCAAATCCCTTGATCTATCACGTTTCGAGTTTCCGGAGATATTTTTCTCATTTGTTTGCGTAATCTCTGTGCAAAAGACTCTCCCGGGGAAATAAATCACTCTGCGGCATTTCCTGGTGGTGATTTCAGATCTGCTCTTTGTTTTTATGAGATTTTTAAACAACCACTGGTTGTTGAATCGATACAGATTTTAAGACTATTATACCGGCTCAGCCAAGCCTCTGGTGTATAAAAGATCGAGTTACTTTATAGGAAAAAATTCACGAACGTTAATCAACTTTCAAAAGGTCAATGTTGCTAAAAACTCTTACAATTTCTTAATGCTCGGGTTAAAAAGAACCAGAAGAGACTCAAATACTATTCCAACGCTCAAGAAAACCAAAAATTGAAATCTCTAGTTTGTACAGAATGCGTACTTTGATCCATATTTTCAGTATTTTTAGACAGCTGGTATTATTTAAAGTTTAACTGCTGAGATACATTTGTAATATGTTTTCAGTTTTTGACCCATCCACTCCCTGGGACTAGCTTATATTGCCAATTAAACTGTCAGCGCCTTCTCAGTAAAAGACAAACATTAAGTTAATTGAGAACAAAATACTTAATATGAGCTTCTTATATACAGCGCGATTGTCTGTTAACCGAGAATTACAGTATGATTTCCTGGAAATAATCCAGACAGAAACCTCAAGCAGATAATATTCCATCAATCAACTGCGACATCATAGATCATTTTGTTGTTGGACTTTGCCCAAACAGTGGCCAAATACGGCCAGCAAACGAAACGTTGTATTGTTATACAAACCGCTTTGTTTCGAAATCAGTTTTTGGCTTGTCGGCATATTGGACTTGGAGGGATTTTTTTAAAAAAAATATACGTAAAATTCAGTACGCGCGTACTTTTGTAAACTCGTTAGTCCATCAGCGATAATGGGGTTATCTAAGGTCATACTAACGAAAGATTTATCGACTAAACTCTCATTCAGCTACAGATGAGTTGAATTGGAAGTAATTACGGCCCAGAGGAGCTAATTTCAAATTTGGTCTTTTTGGAGGCGGAACTTATTTTAGAGGGGGCTTAAGATCGACAGCGGAGGGCGGCTTAATGAGAAATTGGAGCCTGACCATGCCAGGTCCAAACAATGTCATTCATTATATAGTAATGATTATAGCTATAAGCTTTGTATCACCAAAATTAGCGATTGTTTTGCTTTAAACTAATTCAACATGCAAAAGCACTGCACTGTCATATGTTCTTCCATGACCATATATACCTTTTTTGAAAGTGAGAGGGGGGGGGGGGGGGTTAAAATAAGGAGGGGGGCTTATTAAAAATTTA
>JAOBYE010723077.1:0-10410 GCA_025403585.1 Parazoanthus swiftii
AGATAGATAGATAGATAGATAGATAGATAGATAGATAGATAGATAGATAGATAGATAGATAGATAGATAAACAGATATATTACACATATTTGAACGACACGACACGACTGGATTTCATTGTGTGGCTCACTACATACCTTGTTTTTTTCTAATATCATTTTCGGCTGTCTCCTCAGATCTCCAATCAGCCTTCACGGGACTTTCCTCATCAGAGGTTTCGCCACACGTCGGGTTGACATGAGACGGTATGATCGCGGGCTCCGTTTTTCTTATCTTACTCATGAAATCTACAACGGCTCTCAATTTTAGAACCACTCTGTTCTTTTTAGACTTCGGTTTTTGTTTTTGACGACCGCTTCCAAAAGAACTCAGGAGTAACGCTATAAATAAGTTCAAAATCTGAAAAGACATTCAAACAAAAATTGGTTTATATATTTAATCGTTAAACGGGAAACGGTTAAACAAACAAACGAACAAACTCGATGGATTGGCGTTGGAAACAGTTAAGAAGAATTCACTTTCATTTAAGACGACTTATTTTTAAGAGTCTGTCTGTCTGTCAGTGTGTGTGTGTGTGTGTGTTAGTAAATGGATGAATTGATAAATAAATGAATGAATAAACGAAAGAGAAGCAGAAGGAAGGGAGGAAGAAATAATTCATAGAAGATTAAAAGAAACTGTGTTATATTTTTGAACTCTATTTATCGCAATGACTCAAACAAGCAATTATCTCAAATGCATAGGCCGTATGCATAACACGCCCCAGTGGCCATAAACAATAACTTCAAGTCGAGGTCGGTTTTCAAGTTTCCATACATTTGCTGTATTTCTGCCTTACCAGCCTCGACTCAAAGTTCTTGTTCACGGCCAGTGAGGCGTATTATTGCGTGGTCGAATGGCGAAAAATTGACTTTGATGTTGTCACATCATTCTAAAGATGAAGTGGTCTCCTTTTCCAAAGCTATGAGTTTTTACATCCATGCATGGGCAGAGATCCTTTAAATTTATGCGCAATAGCCTGATTTCCGTTCTTGCTCACAGGCAGTGATGATATCAGAACAGCAATTGATGAGTGATATTGGTCTGGTCGCCTATAAACTAAAAGTTTCTTATCATTGTAAACTTCAGAAGCTTGCGACTGATAAAGGAGACGAAACATGCCATTTGCAAGTGTTGGTGTTGAGAAAAATCAGACGCTATGTTTCGAATGAGCACTGAAGACGCCAATGCAAGCAGGGCCGTAGCTAGCGTCAGGCAGGGAGGGCAAATGCCCCCCCCCCCTAAATTTTGGACCGGAAGTTGATTATAAAGAGAATTTTTCAGTAGAATGTAGTGATATAAAGTGGAGCCATAACTAGCGTCAGGTAGGGAGGGCAAATGCCCTTCCTAAATTTTGGATCTAGCTACGGCCCTGGCAAGGGTTCGAATCACTACACCTGTTGCCTTTGTCCCAATTTCAAATCAATTCACACAACTGAGGAAATAAAACAGCATGAATAAAGGTCTCGACTGAAACGTTTTATTATGTTGTTCTACAAATTCTTCCAATCTTCCCTCTCCAGACGACATCAAATGACCTGTCTCCTAAGTTAAGCAGAGAGAACGACACACATATATGATGTGATAGGATACATGGTATGGGATAGCTAGAACAGAATGAGATGGGATGGGGAGGAATGCATTTGAATATTGGGATGGGATGGGTTGATAACGGGACTTAGAGAGTGGAGACAAAAGCAATACTTACAATGAAGTTTCCAAGAATGATTGCTGAAACAAACAGTAGTATTGCGGAATAACCAGCCGCCCGCATGGCGTCCCACAAAGGTTCTATAAATTCCCCACACAGAACGCGGAATATCATCAGGAACGAGTGGCCAAAGTCCTTGAAATTCCACCGGGGAACTTCGCCGTTGAACTTATCTAAAAGACATTTGAAAAAATCGAGGTAAAAATCAACTATTGCAGTTTCCCAACTTTTATCAGTGCCCTCAGTTAAAAATAAAGTTGAGATCGGCGCACACAACGCGGAATAGCGATGGCTACGAAGATGTTCACGAAATACTTCATTATCTTTATTCGTTTTCTTTATCGCTTTTGTCTTATTTATGATCCATATCCTTTTTAAATGCATTTTCCGAGAAAGTGCTTAAATATGAAGCACAAAAGAAGAGAGTTTTAAGTCCAAAAACGAAACAACCCAATTTGTTGTCCATGGTCTTTAGAAACCTAAAGCTTGAACTTTACAGGTGGTGAGTGCGTGAATATGACGGCAAGTTCATATATTATTTTGTGCGTTTCGGAACATTTATTAAAGTCTCTTAACTGATCTCCTGCCCTCTGCTGTGAAGAATTGTCATAGTTGACATTGCCGTCTTAATAGCTGGGCCTCAACACCTGCCGAACATTTGCTATGCCAGTTTCTTTTATAGCTGGCAAATGATCATCAGAAGATTAATCTCTTGAGACCGTGAGGAAAATATATGTTGTGATATTTTTTTTCTACTTCACAAAAAGAAACTCCCGTCGTTGGAGGGGTTACATACAAGTTTGCCATACAGAACTATCACCCAATAACCTGACGACTGGACAGGTTGCTTCTTTAATGGTAAATAAATGACCCAATGTACCTTTGTTAGCTGGTGATCCCAGCTCCTATTATTAGCCCAGCCGTGGTAACTTATAGTTAGTTGGAAAGACAATTTGTAGCTCCTACCCAGCTCTATAGTAACAACTATAGACCACTTTCATAATACGCCCCAGTGGCTATGAACAAAAACTTCGAGACGAGGCCAGTAGGGCCAAAATACAGCAAATGTATGAGAACTTGGAACTTGACCTTGACTTGTGGTCACTGGAGCAAATTATGTAAGTAGTGTATAGACTTAAATTAAAACTTGTCATCTAATCCTTACCTGGGGTATAAGAAGTCCCAAACAGCTGCATTCCAACCACAGCGAAGATGTAGGTTATTATGAGAAGTATCAGGGTTAAGTTCCCAAGTGCTCCCAAACACTTCGCTATTGTTGATAATAGGTTGGCCATTGTACTCCATGACTTTGCTAATTTAAGAACTCGAAGCTGCAGAAAAAATAGAGTTGGAACTGGTAAAATATCAGATAATAAAATGCTTATTAATAACCCTCACAAATGTGTGATTTAAAAGTAAACTTTCGCCTGGAACTACGCTTAAATCTTATCTGGAATCGAATACAAGCACATAATCCTTTCCAACCATACAGCTTCTATCAACGGGCTTTGTGCGTACGGGCATGTCTGTGTATTTATGCGTGGACGTATATTTATATGTATTTGTAAATGTATACAGCTATTTAAAAAAAGGTTGTCATAACTCATCACTGCTTTGTTTTATGCTGAACAAACTGTGATGGTCGAAATTGTTTTGTTTTACGCGTGAGCCCAAATGCTTCTATTGGTTAGTTGTTTGAACACTTGTATGCAAAGTTTTGCTTCAGAATGTTTTTACTGTTAATACCATTATTATTATCATAATTACTAGCTGCTTATCTGCATTTTAATACCTCTTGTGTCTGTGCACGATCAAGGCCACCAAACAAAAGAGATAGAGAAAGAGTGCAAAGAAACTGGCCGAGTTAATCATAACCGATTCTCTCTATTAACTATCTTTCCACATACCAGCCTAAAGGTGCGTAAAACACTTGTCCCAGTGCCACTAAGTAGTTTAAAGTATTCCAGTATCAGGTCGATAAGACTGATAATGACCACGAGACCGTCAAATATATTCCAGGCGCTCTTCACGTAATTCCTGGGAGTGAGCGCAATTAACTTAAGGATCATCTCCAACAAGAAAATGAAAGTGAAAACCTGTGAATAAAAAGAAACATTCGTAAAGGTTAACTTGGGTGGTAGAAGTGATTGTTGAAACGCTTCTGTTTGTAATGCTTGAGTTATGTATGTATTGTTTGTTTTCGTTTTGCTGGGGATGTGCTGCAGTGAGACGGCTATACCTTGGCCAATCAAGCTTGTAAACGTGGTATTTAATGATACTGGCGCTACTCTCAATAGACCACTTTCGTTTGGGACTTGTTTCCGCATTTCAGGTCATGTGGAAATGCCCTCGAGAATTCTTGTCTTGTATTTTAATGGTATAAAACTTTGAATTAATAGAATAAAAAAAAATGTTCTAAAATGAGTTTTCCCATGATCTCAAATGGGACAACAAACAAAAAAACAAAGCCCCAATCGAAAAAGGTCTATTTTGTAAAATTGTTCCTAATTAATGAAATAATGACTTTAATAGGCAAACAACAGGGTACAGCATTGAGACACAAACTATTTCTTTCACGTTTAATTGTTTAAATTGTATGGGTTTACGTATATTTTATTTTGAAAGAATATTGCATTTACTTATAGAGAAGCCTTTTAACCAATCACTATAAATACTCTGATACGGCTTAAAACCTTCAGTACCTCTTATTTGTACAATAACTAGCAGAAATCAAACAATAGAGAGCGCTAACAAAAGGAAGCTGCATGTATTAATGTAAAACATTTATCTGAGTTCGTTTTTTTGTCAGATATTGAATTTTATACTTCCAAAAGTGTAAAAATGTTAATTATACTTCCAACAGAGCTTTTGGTTTTTAAAAACAAAACGTACGCTATAACAAAGTGCCAACTAAGGATGTGAAAGTTCTGGCCATGTCTTTGCCATACCGGAACTACTCAAAACAAACTGTGCTCGGTTTCCACAAAATGTGCCGCACGATTGACCAAGGGCTAAACACGCACTACACACTACAATTGAAAAACAAATCGATAATCTCACAGCAACAAAAACAACTGCTCAAAAAATGCACACTTTGCTATGACAATCTAAAAAATGATCTTCGTGAACTTGCTGATAGTTAGACGGATAGACTGACAGAAAGACAGACAGACAGACAGACAGACAGACAGACAAATAAACAGACAAGCATACCGCAGAAAGGGATAGGAAGATAGACGGGCAGACAGGCACTCAGACAGACAGAGACAAGCAGACCGCAAACAAAGACAGGAAGACAAACAGGCAAAAAGATCAGTAGACAGGCAAACGGGCAGACAGCAGCAAGACAGACAGACAGACAATTGGGCAGATTGAGAAAAGAAGATAGGTAAACTAACAATAAACAGTAGATTAAATACAGGAGGCAGATAGACAGATAGATACAGCGAATAGATGATTAGATGAAAGATGGGTCTTTGAGTTAGTGGGTGGGTGAACAGACAGATGAACAGCATGATAAGAACAGACATATCAAGTTATCAGGGTTAAATTGCGCTACGTAACAAAATACCCAGGCAACGTGCTGTATGCTCAAATTTTTCTGCTAACCTTATTGCCAAGCTCCAAGGCATCCTTTAGCGACTGGTCCATTCCGTAGTGTTCGATGGCCATAAACAAAGTATTCAGAATAATACAAAGAATTATAAAAGCTTCAAACAGTTTACTACTAACAACGTTCAAAGAATGCTTTTGAAAAGTTCTCCAATGTTTCATACTCGTACTCCAGCGGGAAAGTTTTTCAGGTGAAGTGTTGGACTTTGCTGAAGCGTTCGACGCCACCGAGCCTTGCATCGCCAGCCTAACCGTTAAATCGGCCAGTTTGGAAGACTTGGTCCCAGATGCTTCTTGTTTGATTTGGAAGACATTCTTGTTCTCAATCTCCGAGTTAGTGAATGATCGCTGGCTACCTGTGACGGCCTTGTTGTACATTGCTTTATGTACAGTATCATTAAGAGTTAAATTTTCTTGGCCGTACACAAAGTCAAAGATGCTATTGCGATTGGGAAGTGCGTAGTTAGAGGCATTCATTAGGTTATCTTCTTTCTTTTCTTTACTTTCCTGTTGATAATGAAGAAGAAAACAAAGGTAAGTTTGTTATCGCAATTTTTTAATTGCAAAAATCTTCACGGCCCTGCTTTTTCTTAATCTCAACGAGCGTTATATGCTTCGAAACAATGTCGCTTGACTTATAACTAAATCTGCTTCTACCCAGTCCCAGCAAGCGATATATACTACCAAACTGCCTGGTTTGCTTTCACGGCCCTGCTTTTACCGAATCACAACAAATGTTTTATGTTAATTACCAAACTGCCTGGTATCCATACATCGCCGCCCTGCTTTACCCAGTTACAATAAACGTTGTGTGTTACTTTGGTTTGCCAACGAGGTGGTATATTTGTGTTTATATAAAGAGTAGCTTCTCGTACCTTTTTCAAAGTTTGGATTTCATTTTCGTATGAAGCCGCAACAACAGCCAGAATGAGGTTTATGAGGTAAAAGGGTCCCACGAAGATAACGAACATGAAATAGAACACATACCACGGCCCAACCGCGTAAATTACCTGCAGGTGAGATATGATAGGATAAAATGATATAATATAATATAAGATGAGATAAGATAAGATAAGATAAGATAAGATAAGATAAGATAAGATAAGATAAGATATGGTAAGATAAGATAAGATATAGCATGAGCTGGCATCAGATGGGATGAGGTTGAATGAGGTGGGATAGAAAGAGATGAGTGAAGGTTGGATAGGGTTGAAAGAAATACGATAAAATGGGATGAGGATGAAAAGAATGGGGTAAAGTGAGATTGTGGAATGAAATGAGAAGAGTTTGGATAGGATTGAACAAATAGAGTTGAAGTAAGGCGAATTGAGGTGATGTGAAATGACGTAAGATGGGATGGGAGTGGGTTAAAAAAGATAGGAGGGTATTCTATCTCGCAAAGGAGGGTGCTCTCGCAACATTTTGTGAGCGTGTCCCTTACTACAAAGCCGTAGCAAGCTGACCAAGTCTAACTTACTGATAGTACGGTACTCACTTTGTTGTATACATCTTCCCAGAAATCCAGTGTGATGAGTTGAAAAGAAGTCAAAGTGGCCCAGCCAAAATGATCGAAACTTGTGTAACCGTAGTTGGGGTTAGTCCCCGTGTTGGGAAGACAGGAGTAATTTGCCGGGCACAGCCTGTTTGGCGAAAAGGGAAATGGAGTGAGCAATCTTTCTATTAGTTAACAATATTTACAGACCATCATTAAATCTTGCAAAGGTTGGGGTTAGGTTATATTATTTTGTTATTAGCATTAACATTATTAGTTATAAGTTTTAGTATCGGCAGTGTTTATTAGAGGTTTTAAACGAGGGTGCATCCATGGCATTTGTCCATGGAGTATATACCCTGAAATTGCAGCTAACCTATTGTTCCACGTTAATTTCAGATTTAAAACAGTTATTATTCCTATTATTATTATTGTTGTTGTTGTTATTATTAATACAACTAACATAAGTTAATAACTTCGTAATAACTTACATTCCTCCAGTAGCATTACTACAGACTGTTGGATTAGCTCCCGTAAGCCAGAAAGCTGTTGATAGAACAAATGCTTATAGTCACTGTCTTCTTATAAGTGGAGCTCTACCTACATGTGTAAGTCAAATGATTAAGTTAAATTACAAAGCCCAGGCTTTTCAGAAGCATTTGAAGAGGAGAAACTAAACGGTATTATCATGAAGGCTTCGCTCGTTACAATCAAAGTAAAGTTAATGATTTTGAATAGACCTTCAAAATGTAATGGAAAGGGAAAATGATTCGTTTAAAATCCCGGATATTATTTTCAAAAACGGTTTAAAAATCGTATATGAGTTCCAGGACTAAAAAATATTTCAGGAGAATAATGGAAATCCAGAAGGAGTACCAATCCCGGTAGTAAAGAAAAGACTTGTACTCACATGAATTAGAGGCATAGGTTCTAACACTAACGTTGAGGTTTGCGGGGGGAGGTGTGGCGCATTTGTTTTGAAGTACTCCCATAAAGAGCTGCATTCCAATAAGAGCGAAGACACAGATGAAGAACAGTGTAAGGATCATGACTTCCAGAAGACTCTTCATGGACACCAGCAGCGTGTTCACCATTGTTTTTAAACCTGGAAAAATATCAATAGTCGAATGTTTGCTTTCATGTTTTCTCATTAAATAAATGTAAACTTTGCTCAAGATGACTAACAAAAGTTAGCACGGGATGGAACGTGTAATGGCCTTGCCAAGTTTTACGTCAAAAATAACAACAAATAATCTACATCTCAAATTTTCAAAATTTAAAGCAAACGTAGAGAAGTTGCGCTGAGAGCATAATTTTATGGTTCGTCTCTCGAGTTTAAACTAAAGCTGTTTGTTACTACTTGCTTAATTTGGTCATCCAAAGAAATTTTTAGGTTCCTAAAATCTAAAATGTTAACAAATGACCACAGTAAAAACAAGCCTAAAAAAAACACTGCGAGCTTCTCTCAGTTTTCTATGTTTATGGAAGTTATGGACAACTTCAAAATATGCAGCATCACTCCACCTTTCAATCCCCCTGTATTACCATTGTTACCTTTCACCCCAACCCCGCAGCGGTAATATCTCCCTACATCCACCGTGTAACTACTGCCTTCCAAACTCCAACTTCACAGCAGCAGTGTCTCCTTTACTTCTCCCCTCGTGTCATTGTTACTTTCCACTCCATCCCACAGCAACAGTGTCTCCCTCGCTCTATTCACTGTGCAACTGTTAACTTCCAGCCCCATCTCCCAAGCAGCAGTATCTCTTTCACTCCTACCGCCCGAGTAATTGTTACCTTCCAACACCCTCCCCCCAGCAGCTGCAGTATCACACGGCTACCCCCGGTTGAGTCATTCTTAGATTAATTTACCCCTGCGTCAACATCGTCACCCAAACCCCCATGTTGTGACTTTGTGCAAATTTAAGAAAGTCCTTGGTGCTTTCACAAAGCCTTTCACCTTTTCTCACCATTTCTTGCCATTTCGACTACATCTCAAACCTTCGAAAAGTTCGGCATTTTTCAAGCGAAGCATATCTAAACCATAAATGAGTAGAAAAAAGCAAAGGCACTTTATTTATTGAGGGTAAAACACTTACATCTCATAAGGTGTAATCTTCCGTGTGACCCTCACCACAACACCGAGATTACCGTACTCTTTTCGAGAAGTGTTTGGGTTCTTATAAGTCCCCTGAGATAACTTTCCAGGAGACTAGACCAACGGCTTAACGTCCCTGTCCGCGGACAGTGTGGAGAAAGAAGGTCATCCAAAGTTCAACCCTCGACCAGGCCGGGGATTGAACCCGAGACCTTCTGGTTGGCAGTCAGAGATCTTATCAACTGTGCTAAGCTCTCACACAATAATAGAAACAATAGTACAACATTTACCAACAATCTATTACCATAGGTCAGCTTTAATCCTTTAAACATTTCAAAAAAAATAACAATAAATTAGGTAGGATTTGTTTGGAAGTTTTTGCTCTCCTTTCCCAGCTCCTTGTTTTTTTGTTCATACATCGGCAATTGAGTTTTTAAATAATTTAATTCTTATTAAGTTTTAACTTGCATACATCGAATCTGAACCTTACCCTTTATTGCTGATATCGTTCTAAGGGCGCGAAACACTCGAAACGTTCTGATTCCAGACAAATTACCCACGTTTGGAGAAAGAGTAACATACCTTGAAAGGAAGGAAAAAAACTTTATTAGGTCACCATGGAAAAAGTGTTAAACAGACAATATTACCATCAGCATCAGCATCATCATCATAATCTTCATCATTATCATCATCATCATCATCATCATCATCATTTCTTGCTTTTTAATTGGTTCCACTACTGATGTTTATCAGCGTATGAGCATTAATAACGCCTTATATGAAAAAAACAGCTGTTTCCAAAACAAACAGTTGCTTGCTATAAACGGACCAGGTTTACAATAACTCAGCTTCGTTTACGCTAAACTCCGTTCAGTTTACATTGGATAACAAGTGTTGGAAAAGCTAGTGATGCAAAGGGAAGATTTTAAATAAGAAACCAGAACCGGTACTCACCCTAAAATTACGACTGTAAAATCAAGCCAGTTCCAAGGGTCTCTAAGATATGCAAACTTATGCAGTGCAAAACCTCTTGCTATGATCTTCAGGAACATCTCCAATGTATATATAGCAGCAAATACATATCTGTAATGAACAAGATCAATGGTAGCTACAAAATTCAACATACATAAAAGGGAGTGGAGGCAAACGAAACAGAATGTCTGCCTATAACACGAACGGGAAAAAATCAAGAAGGTGGAAGAAAAAGCTGGTGTAGGGTGAAAAACACAAGCTGGTATTTTAGGAGGGAGCTGCACGAATACCAAGAAACAACCAGGAAGGAAGGAAAAAAAGGAAGAAAAGAAGAAAATTGGAAGGAAAGAAAGAAGGAAGGAGGGAAGAAAGGAAGAAAGAAAGAAAGGAAGAAAGAAAGAAAGAGAGAAAGGAAGGAAGGAAGGAAGGAAGGAAGAAAGAAAGAAAGAAAGAAAGAAAGAAAGAAAGAAAGAAAGAAAGAAAGAA
>JAOBYE010723088.1:0-10409 GCA_025403585.1 Parazoanthus swiftii
TTGTTAGGGGCACAAACATGGCCGCCATACCTTTTGTCATTTGAATCCCCAGGGATTGAGTGAAAACCAGCAATATAATTTGGTATAATCAGGAAAACACGTTATCGAATTACCGTCTCCTCCCAATTCTCCTCGAGGCTCGCTTCGCCGCTCTCGACTGACTGGAACGCCGAGCTAAGCAGGCTACCTCCAGTGTGAACCAATGGGCCTTCTTGCGCTGGGATCGCCTCTCTCCTGGGAAGAAACTAAAAAGCGTGCCAACCACGTTAGAAAGCATGGAATAATCCAGTTCCTTCATATCTACCACCGTTTGAAGAATAGACAGGATGACATCTTAAAATGGGGAGACGAGGTGAACAAATTTTTGCTCTAACGTTTGACAACGATTGCGTCAAACATGGTTCAATGCTAGGGTAAAATTTCCGTACTCGTCCCTACTTCATTATGCATACAATATCGCTGCGAAACTTCAAATTTTCGTGCAGTGACGGCCGCCAAACTTCAAGTTTTTAAGTCGTGAAATTAAAAGATATAATCTTTATCCCAACCCTAACCATTACTTCTAGCCCTAACAGTTATTTCCAGAATTTTTGGTTGCTCGTAACGCGAGGTTAACCTCCGATATTTTGGTTTGAAAATCAGTAGCTTTGCATGCATAATGAAGTAGGAACGAGTACGGAAAGTTTGCCAAATTGTCAGAAGCTATAGTTTTACGCTCGAAGCGATCTAAAAGTGTGTAATTCTAACGAGAGTGTATTTAATTGCAAACAATTTCGTTTGCATACACACCATTTTTCTAATGCAAAATTTTGCTAGATCCATTCCGTTGTGGGGGCTAAAAGAGATGTTTATGTTGAATTAATGAGCCCAAATACTTTAAGCCCAAAAAGGGAATGGATCTAGCAAAATTTTGCATTAGAAAAATGGTGTATTAGCTATTTCAGTGTGGCTGCATAATTTTAGAGACTCTTCAACTTTTTCAGTTTTCCGAGTTTAAATATCTTTTATTGTATATTAGACGTCAGTAGAGTTTTACTTATTACTACATAACCTGGATTTTGCACCATGCTGGTCTACACAAGGAATTCACTCCATGCAATTCGAAATTCTTGGCAAGCAAATCTAACAAGTTACGCTTCAGTTCCCCGCCCAATTTCAAGAGAAGAGTGGCAAAAACTCTCATCCTGTAACTTACTGGCAGCAAGGAGAGAGCAACGAGGTGGAAACCATCTTAGGCAAGCCAAGGAACAAGCCATCAGAACAGTGATCACCACTAGAGAGCAAAATATATCTCCCAAGAATCGAAATGTCATTAACATAAGCAACTTGTTCAATATTCAAACTGTCACCTCTGCGAACAACACGACCCATTCATCCTTGAATTGACTCGGGGCTGAAATTAATCCATCTAACATTCGCTCCGTTAGAAACGATGCTCATCTACTTTAACTAAGGAATTTGCTAAATCCAACCAGCATAGATGTACTGACGGTTTCGGAGTCATGGCTAAATAGCACTGTCACAAATGGCGAAATTGAAATCGACGGGTACGGGTTGCACCGACTTGACCGTCTACACAAGAAAGGAGGGGGAGTCCGGCTGTATGTACTCCGTCATACAATTCCATTCGATTGATGAGTACAAGTCCTTACCAAGATTAAAGTTAGACTCTGCAACTAGTAATATTCCGCACTTAACAAACTCTGACGTTGATTTGCATATGCCATCTGATATAAACTTCAACTGTTACACCTCTTCTGAATTTCACAACAACCAAGAAATTACTGATTGTATTGGTGATAACGCCATGATACTTAGGTATCATGATGGATGCTAATCTTAACTGGAAAAACCACGGTAATTACATTGCTAAGAAAATAAAGAGAAGCATAGGCATTCTTTCCAAATTACGCTATTACGTCACTCTTGATGCTCTCATCACCCTATATTTTGCAATGCTGTATCCTTTCCTTATCTATGGTGTTTTGATATGGGGTAACACTTACCCTACTAATATCAAACCTCTTTTCATATTACAGAAACGTGCCATTAGATTAATAACTTTCTCTAAATTTGATGAACATTCCAGCCCACTGTTCAAACAAATTGGTATATTAAAGTTCTTCGATCTTGTAACCTTCCATACTAGCTTGTTCATGTTTAAATTCTATAATAATTAACTTCCCACAGTTTTTAATACCTATTTTCGTCCAGTAAGCACAATTCATAACTATAGGACAAGACTGTCTTCAAAACACGGATTCTCTCTTCCCAAAGTAAGAACTAATTACGAAATTTTCAATATACGCTTTTCTGGAGTCAAAGTATGGAATTCACTCGAACCTGACATCAAGTTGCTATCCATCGGCGCCTTCAAAGCCAGATTAAAATCCAGCTTCATTTCAAAATATTAGTTTCGTCCGACAAAACTCTAAGACTGAGTGCTAAATACCGATGTTGTCTATCGGTATATTTTTGTTTAATGTTCTTGTATTATTTTTTTTCTCTGCTTATCCTTTTCCTTTTTTTCTTTTTCTTTTCTTCTTCTTCTTTTTTTCTTTCTTTCTTTTTCTTTCTTTTTTTTTGTTTGTTTTGTTTGTACCGAAATAAATTAGATATACTTCTTTAGTCACTTGTTACCTGACTAGTTTAGCCCCTATGGTTATTTCAAGTAATCAGCACCAACCTGAAATATTTTGTTATCTTTTTTTAAATTTACATATGATTAACTCTGGGTGAATAAATACTTGTTGTTGTTGTTGTTGTTGTATGTACGTTCGGAAAGAGATAAAATCATCAGTGGTAAAGGAACTCACCCATATCCGATACCAGCCAAGAAATCCAAATCGCTACTAGTATACACTTCCTACCGTCCTCCTGATTGCTCATTTGTATGCTTTGAAGACTTTCTCAAACCTTCTTCTCTCCAAGCTTTAACTAAAGGGAAGCCGATTGTCATCCTAGTCGACCTAAATTGCAACATGCTTGGAGATTGTCCCGAGAATAGGGCCCTCAGTGAAACAGCTGCAGCACCTAACCTTGAACAAATCATCATTGCCCCAACCAGAATCACGGACACAAGCAATTCTCTGATCGACGTGATATTAGTCTCCTCGCCTAAGCTTGTACGGAACAGTGGGGTACTCGCAACTCCAATCAGCGACCATCTCCCTGTTTATGTTTCACTCAAGATCAAGTCATCAAAACCTCAGCCTTCCTACATCTCAGTCCGTAGTTATAAAAACTATGTGCCGAACGTTTTTACAGCCAACCTGGCCGCAAATTCGACAGTCTTCTGTCTATCTTCACGGCGTGAAGTGATCGATGATGTGAACGATAAACTATCAATCCTCAATGAACCCTGGAATCCACACTGGACTCATACGCACCAGTCAAGACCATCAAGATCCGTGCCAGACCCTGTCCGTTTGTAACCCCGGAAATAAAACACTTAATGCGAGATAGGGATCAGCTACACAGCCTCTTCGTAAAAACACGCGACACCCGGGATTGGGACAACTACAAGATTGGCCGCAACAACGTAAAAACCACTCTTGTCAATGTCCAAAGGGAACATACCCTTAAAGAGGTACTCGAGCATAAAAACAACCCTGGGTCTTTGTGGAAGATTATTAAGAAGAATGTCCGTCTCAGACAACGCGATACTGTAGTCTATAGCAAAGACGAAACCACAGTCTCTGAAGAGTTCAACCAGTACTTCGCCACAGTCGGGAAAAACACTGCCCAGAAAGCCACACAATTGGCACGGGATAATGGCATTCAAACAACCACCGAAACCCTAAAAGTACCTACAGGATACCATCCAGACTCTCCCACCATGTTTAAATTCTCTCCAGTATCCTGTGAGCACGTCAGGCGCATCATTATATCCATGGCCTCAAACAAGTCACCAGGACTGGTTTTATTGTGTTTATAGATTATAACTTTAGCCATTCCCAGTATATGTCTTAAAGTTTATATTTATAATTATTTATGAATATTGTAATATATTGTTGAAAAGCCCCAAGGGGAACAATAAAAGTGTACCTATCTATTAGAACAACGGTTATTCGTATACCGTGGCACATATTAAATATGAAATGATTATTTTATGGATGTTAGTGAGATATAAAAGGTAAGGGGAACGAGGGTAACACGTAACAGTAATTAACTGATAAACTTGTGGCCTTCGGTGCGCACTTTAACCCCCTTCCTCTGTCAGTGCTCCGTTTTACGGGTATTTAAAGCTAAAGCTTCACGGAGCAGAAGGAAGTCGAAACAGACGTTGGAGTCACCGAGGAACGAATCGGGGACATCAGCTCCCAAGGCCACGCACTAACAAACTGAGCTAAGGCTGCTTATTGTTTAAACACTTAAAAACATTTAATTTATCAAGTGAGGAGAACTCGTGCGTTGGGAAAAATATTCTGAGTCTCACTTGGGTGTTGGAAGGCCTGTGATGCAGTTGGTTAAGCGGTACTCAACGATCCTATCGTAATCAAACAGTAATACGGACTTTAACCCTATTCCGCCTGGGCTTTTTTGGAGTTCCTGGGCCCAAGAACGTAAACGTGAATACCCAAAGTGTTCCGTTATCAGTTCTGCTTTACAACAGGGGTCTGCATTTCGGTCGATTCGCACTCATGAAAAAACAATAATAAAGAATAGGCTGCAAATGAAAGAAAAGAGAAAAACAGATATCTGGTTTTCAGTAGATATTGTCTGAGCCGCAGCCGTACTAGCTTCTTAAAGTCCCTAATAACACTGAATGTGAATACCGATAAACCTCAGTTTCATTGTTGCGTTAAATAAAAACGTTAAATAATTTGTACAAAATTGTCAAAATTAAAATTTTTATTATCACAGACATAGACCGAACCACGCTTGTCCATTTTTCGGTTTCTCGCAACTCAGAAAAAAATGTTGCATTGTTATAAAGTTATGCCATGAAGCCATCTGCCTTCAGCCGTGATTTATTCCAGGTAAGTTGCTGAAAAACCTTTGTTAATCGTAAGCATAAAATTGGAGAAGTGTTGACGGACGATGGCTTTGTTGACTGTATTGTCCACATCGATATTCCAGGACAGGTTGGATGACCCGTGGAAACCCAAGTCTTTCTCCGTAGGAACTTGGTCGATCTTGGCGCCGCTAATTGAATATGATGTTGCCAAAGTATCCTTTCGTTTAGTAACAGAGAGGAGTTTGCATTTCTCAGCATTGAAGTTCATACAGTGATATGATGCCCAACGGACTAAGGATATAGTAGATCGTACTGCAGTTTCTCCTGGTCGATGATGCCACTAATAAACCTGTAACATCTCATTTCGCCTACAAAGATCTGGACAGTGGTATTCATGTCAGTTATTACGGGGGGACTCAGTGCTAACGTAGATGACGAACAGTAGGGACCCCAGAATTGAATAGATCCTTGCGGCACACCTGAACCTTTGCCCAGAGGTATTCCATAGAAAAACTTTCGGCTTTTTTCTGGAGCTCTCTCCTCCGCATTGGTTCCGGATCCCTGCGGTTAAGCGAGGACTGTGAAAATATTGGTGGACTGGGGAAGAAAAAGCCTCTGCGGAGGAGAGAGTTTCTGGATTCTTTCATCCTTTCTGACAGCCTTGAGAACTTCAGAGTCAACCCATAGGGCACTATTGGCGACCCTTATTTCCACTTTTAGAACAACTTCTTCAACAGTCGCCATAAACAAGTCTGTCCATTTGACGGCAGAATAGCCCAAGTCATATTTATCATCAACTGCCAAGTCCCACGGAACAAGACTTAGAAAATCTCGCAACTCATTGAAATTTACATCTTTGTACGTGAAAAACAGTGCGCTTGATTGGTTTGCAAAGCTTGAAAGGGATAACAATATCACAACAAGGTGATAAGACGTAAACTCATCGGGGACGCAATCAATTTTTCTGATGTATTCAGGAACCGAAATTATCAGCAAATCCAACACAGATCCGGAGTCACCCTCGCTGCTAAAACAAAGCTAAAACGAATTGGAAGATAATTCAACTGTGACCAGAGACAGTCTTGCACACACTCAGTAAAAATAGATTCCAGAGTAAGAGTTGAATTATAGGTTGTCCAGACCATTCCCGGGAAATTAAAGTCGCCCATAATGACAACTTTCTCCACATCGGTGTCATGAATTCCATGGCATAGATCATTAAGTTTACGCAAATAGTCCGTGTCCTTGTTGGGCTGTCTGTAGATAACAGCAACGATGAGTTTTGTATTATTCCAACAAATATTGTTCTTTAGCCTAGCCACAAGATACTAAAATATCCTCAAAAGTTGCTAAAAGATGCCCAAAAGTTGCTGACAAATTGCCGATTTTTCAAAAAAGTTGTCGAAATTAAAACTGCTCATATGTTGCCGAATTGTTGCCAAACTATCAGTAAAATGTTGATCAAAACAGTCTCAACATTATCGAAAGCTACTCATGCTTCTCAACATATGGAACTTTTGAGATTTTTCGTTGACATTGATTTTTTTATTTTCTATTTTTTGAATTTTTGAAAGGACGTTGTTGGGTGTGAATCTTAAAGGGAGTTAAGACGAAGTAAAGACAGCAAAAAACCCTATCGGTACATTTCTATCACGATTTGAAAACGTCTGGGTATCAATCCTCGTGCAGACAGGATTGCAAAGGCACAATACGCGTACGGCACGTTCAATAACTAAGTATTTTTTTTATGGGGAAGGATGTTGGTTGTTTTTTCCTCAGTGTAAGATAAGAGGGAGGACTCTAAAAATTTCCATGTTTCTTACGGGAATCTAAAAAACAGCATACGGATTTAAGAAAATCCTCCCCTCCTCCTAGAATGAACCTTTGACCGTGATTTTGTCATACAACACAATCATTTGCCATAGTTAGACTTTTTTAAAATTCGCAGTTAACATGAGAGAATATCGCCATTATGAACGGAGCATTTCTGTTCTCTCATAGACTAGTTATTAAACCTAACGTCGCCAAGCTCGGTGGACTAACAAATTTTCTTAACACTGTGTTTATCTGATGCAAGTTTATGTCCCGATTTTCAAGCCCTCACTTTTTTTCATTTTAGGTTGAGTATATCCTTCTCAAATTTGATCATGAAAATAAAAAAGTTTACGTGAACCTAAGGGGTAAAGAAGTGCTCGATGTCCTGTCACAAGAAAGAATACCAAATTCAGGGTGAGTTTTTTGGAATCAAATACTACATAATTTATAGTGCGATTTCTTAATGCGAGAAACCACTGCAACACACAGCTGTTTTAAAAGTTAATTATCAAAGGGCCCAAAACGTTTTCGAGAAATTGTCCTAAGTTGGCAAAACATTCTCGTTATTGTCGTTATTATGTTATATTTGTAGGAACAACCTCACAGCCTGGAGTCCTGAGTACGGAAGCTTTATGGTGGAAGGTATTTGTAAAACGGCGTCACAGTTTGTAACAGACCTAGTATCAATAGCTGTCGCGATTTGCAATACCTGTCGCATTTTCTGATACCACTCTTTCCACAATGCTTTGCATGCGTTCAGTTATACTAGTTTTTAGAGGGAGTCGAGAATTACCTGTATTCAAATGAAAAATTACAGAATAAATTGAAATATGTATGTTTAAACTGTAACACAAAATATGTATATATTAGACAAAAAAATTTGCATGTAATATTCACAGGCACCCCAGGAAATCCTTATGGCGGTTGTATGAGGCATTTCAATGTGATCGAGGCCAACATGCAATTGAGGTGAGGTCAATGATTTTTGAGATACCATTTTTTAGCCTTTGTTCTTCATTTAGTTGAGACAATTTAACTTACTAACAATACAATACAATAAACTTTATTTAAGGAGGGTGACATAATAACCAATTACAGTTTTCTAACTTATGGCCCTAACAGTTTCTAGATAGCAACTTTGATTTTCGATTATTGTTTATTGTGGGTTTTTTTTCGTGTAACCTTAAAAAAACTCGTTAACTACCTGTTGACTTTTTGTTTCATCTGCAAATGCCATGTAAGACCAATACAGTAAGAGCTAAGTGGTTTTTAGTTAGAATGTTTCTTTGTCAAGTTACACAGTCTCTTGAAACGAATCCTTGTTAGAAGACTCAGTCCGAAATTTGAATGCAAAACATTGAAGTAGAAGCTGTCAAGATTGCCTAAATTCACAAAACACGGCTGGCAGGACTTCATCAGTTAGCTACAAATTTGTTCCTGCTAGTAATTTCTTGCGTTTTCTAAACTCCAGTCTCGAGTATTTAGTTCAAAAATACTTTAATGTTAAAATATTTATGTCATTAACTGCCAACAATGTGGAAACAGGAAAGGATAGCCTTTTATAGTGAAACCACGGGCAGTAGCAGCGGAACTTCTATGTTTAACATTTTAGAAGCACAATTCTTAATTTCCTACTAAAAATACACAAGTTTAAATTACAGGCGACGCAAAATTTTGGAATTCTTTGGAGACAGTAAGACTGAAAGTGTGGTGACAACTGTTGGATTTCCCAGGTAAAGTGTAGATAAATAAAATGAAATGTCATGACACAGTTTTGAAGATTATCGTCAACATCAGAGTAAGCATTGGCCAAGAAGTTAGAGATAGAAACTGTAGGTTTTTAAAAGCAGTTTGCACCGTACGGATCGCCTTTTCCAAAACAAGTTTTTTCATTTTGATATAACGTATTCCCCAACCCTACCAACCATTCAGTCCCATCCCAAACTCTAACCCTATTTTAAAAGCCCTTACTATCAATACGAAAATTACCGATACATTACATGTTGAACTCATTCATGAATTACTATCTCAAATGACGCCGAAGTTCTGATAAAGCGAGAATTAGCGTTATAGATTATATTACTACAAAAAGTGCAAAGACGTTTCTAATTATGCTTGATCAGTGCTTTTTTGTAAATTAAGCCAATACAAAGAGCAAATGTCTACACTTTGACATGGCCCCCTTTCCAGTGACGTCTTCTCCGGATTTTTCAAAACCGCGTCTTTGAAAACTACCGACAAGAGCCTGGGAAGGAGTTTGGACCTAGCCAAGGCTTCTTTTCAAAAACTTGGATGAAGTGCGTGTATGCATCAGATCACAGTCGGTGTAAGTGTTACTGTGGTAGAGCGTTTGGTAAAGTTTGCTATTCCAGAAAAGCTACATAGTCTAAGCGATGCATGACGGGAAAAAAAGTTCGTGTTGGAATTGAAAATGTAATAAGTCAACTAAAAGGGCGATGATAAATATTTAGTTCTTGTCAAATTCAAAGAAGTTCGTAACAATCACAGCTATCTAAGCTACAGAGTACGGCCAGAATACCGCTGCAAGGTCAGTTTCAGTTATCTTGAAATTCTCACACATTACACCAGCCGTCCTGGATCTTCATTGGCTGCCAGTGTCTTAACGTATAGAATATAGAGTCCATCTAATAGCTTGCATGCAAAGTTGTATTTGGCATGTCGCCGCTGTACATTAAACCTTAAAATTTATGGGGGGTATATTCGAACACCCAACCATAAGTTGTTCGGATCTAAAACATTGCAGCAATTAAAATGAAACTCAATAATTTAATTACACGTTTTCCAATTAAGGAGTCATCTTTTGGCTTATCACTGATGTTTTTTGCAAGTTATTTATGCAAATTAAAATTTGAGCAAATTTTAAAAATTGTTCTATTTTTTATTTGATTCTTTAATAATTCCCTATTTGAACTTATAAGTGCAAATTTTCTAAGAATTTCAAAAATTTGGTCCAAACTTTGGAACCCCCTCCCCCCATAAATCTCCAAAAGGTTCAGACTCTAAAGGTTAGAAACCTTGTCATTGTTGAGCCCCTGCTGACTTATTGTCTTAGATCCAGTAACCAATAACAGCGTGTTCCTTATGCCTCCCAGTGCAGGAAAAAATTTTTCCAGTTATGCGTCAGTCAGTCGGGTCTCTTGTTCTTGTTGCGATCTTTTTGAGTAAGCTTTGTTCTTGCGTTTAATTATAGTCAGATAGTTATATTTTTTCATTTTTTTTTGTTTTAAATTGGTACTTATTGTCAATATCAGTATCTTTAACAGTACTTTCAATTCAATTACAATTTTTACCAATATTTACTGCGTATTTGTTAGCTATGAATATTACGTGAAGTTCTGCTCATCAGCCACCTGATTTCCTAAAAAAGAAGTATCTATCTATTGTGTATTTAGCATTTTGATCTTGTTATTAGTGTTTAGAAAAGTATGACTAATGTGACAGTGCTTTAGCAATACCTGTACGTATTACTGGGTCATGCGAATAAAGCGATTTGTCATTATCTATCTGTTTACCTATCTATCTACCTACCTACCTACCTATCTATCTACCTATCTATCTATCTATCTATCTATCTATCTATCTATCTATCTATCTATCTATCTATCTATCTATC
>JAOBYE010723099.1:0-10409 GCA_025403585.1 Parazoanthus swiftii
TATAGAAAGAGTGGAGCTCAGTTGGGAGAATTTACCATCACACCATTTGTCGTGTTTGGGGCTTTAAGGGTTAAGTTGAGCTTTGCATATCCACACATGCAAAATGAAACTTTAATGAAATAAGGGGGTAAAGAGCACTTTGTCTGCTTCATCTGAACATGCATGTTGTTTTAGAATCCATTTTTTAAACTAAAGATATCAGTTTAGAAAACTTTACCTTTCGTCTAAATGATCCTCAAAAAATAGCTTATAATGCTAATTTAAGGTTTCTTTAAAAAATACGACCATGTTAAACAGTCCTCAACCTCCAACAATAGGGAGTAACCCAAACTAACCCCCTCCCCTCACCTGTTGGGAGTCAGTGTCAAACATCTACCGCCGAATAAGAGGCAATTGTATGCAACCAAAGATTTGTTTTGTGTTGTTTAACAGAATCATGGCAGTGAAGAGGTTGGACAAAGCAAAGAAGAAAGGTGAGTAAAATGGCAGGGTGATCATGGATTAGGGTGTACATACAGTGTACACCTTCCAAGGGGTACAGGCGACACATGACATGACCTTGAATTTTCTAGCCTAAACAGCAATTCACAGCCCATCCAAAAACAACAACATTTGCAGCTCCCAATTATGATGTTAATGAACATTGATTCAGTACTAGCGATTTTATTACACAGCTACTGCCTTGGAAAGTCTCATAAACATAGCATTTTCAGACTGACTATTCTAGTTAAAATACATGTACATTATAATAACTGTTACTGAATGTGAGGTACTTTTTGTACTTTTAAAAGCAAACAGTGTAAGTTACCACAGGTACATGATTGATACATTTGATGCATTTCTGAACTTTTTAAAGGTAAAGGCAAATCGAAAGATTTTGAGGATGAAGAACCAGAGAGCCTTCAGGTATGTTTTGTATTTCAAAGGGTCTCAGCGTGTAGTCTTTAAATGTTGTCTCATGTGTCAGTAGACCTGAAGGCGAATTTCATTACTGCTATGTTGTGTATCCACTGGAAAAAGTGTAACACATTTAGATTGTGAAATTTGGTTGGTCATCCTTTTTTTATTGACAGCAACAGCAACATCAGCAACAATGAACTGTTTCACGTCAAATAACTAGATTCAGTAGAGTACTTGTAGTGCTGGCCTGGGTTGTACAGAGGGGATAGGGCTAAACATATTCAGTGGACGAATATTTGTCAAGTGGGTAGGACTATCCTGTATTTGACCAGCTAGGTCCAAACTGTGTACATATGTGTTCCTGTTCTGGTACAC
Source organism: Parazoanthus swiftii (assembly GCA_025403585.1). Taxonomy (NCBI): domain Eukaryota; kingdom Metazoa; phylum Cnidaria; class Anthozoa; order Zoantharia; family Parazoanthidae; genus Parazoanthus; species Parazoanthus swiftii. The sequence continues at coordinate 1,276 of JAOBYE010723099.1, forward strand.
GTAGACGAGAAACTGTACACCTTCTATGCCACACTCACTGAAATGAAGCTATCTACAGGTCTGGTCACACATAGTCACACAACAAAAAAACACCCTACTGCCCTCTTAAACCACAAAAATCACAAGTTAGTTGTTATTTTTTGTTGCAGGATGCTGCTCGACACTTCGCTGCATCGATCAAATGTGAAACTGAGTTTGAAGTCACACGACAAGAGGACATCAGTATTGATCATAGGTAACTTAAGTTATAATCTTACAAAGTACAAAAGTGAAACTGAGTGTCCTGTTATGTATAATAAAGGTTTGCTACATAAGGACACTACATTGATTAAAGGAACGTGTAAGCTTTAATTCTTACAAAATACAAAAGTAAACGAACGTTCTGTTGTGCATAATGAAGAGGACATCTGATCACAGACAAGTTTACGTGTAACGATGTTACACCACAAGAGGGTATCAGTACTTTTTGATCATACAGGTAAGTTTTTTCTTAAGGTACAAAAGTCAATCCGACTGTCCTGTGTAACGATGTTTAGTTATGTCACAAAAGGACACTAGTTTTTAAAATATTGACCACAGGTTAGCTTTGTAACTCTCAATTCTTAAAATCCTCTATTGCTGAGTTTTCCATATACAGAAAATTGAACTTCAACGTGGAAGATTGTATGTGAACTTTTATCTTCGTCTTTTGAAGTAAAGCGTTTCTTTTATTGTTAGACTATTTTCTTTCAAAACAAAATCATCTTTTTGTTGATACGACTTTAGATTTACTATATAATAACGCAATATGAAATTTTAGTTTTAAAGACAAAACATAAACACAATTTCATGCCAAATGACTATGGGGTTTAACCATCTTCTTACGTACAGTATGAAAGTCGTTTGCGCGTAATTGTATTTCAATCCATTTGATTTGTTGTGAAGATTATCATGTCGCAAAATTCTTTGTTCAGCAAACTATATATTAAGACTGGACCGCATGTGCAACTGCATTGGCATACCAACCTCGAAATCTTTGGCAAGCGCCAAAACCTCAATGTTCCGCGAGAAAGGCTGCCAAAAATGTTATAAAACGTGAAAAACATTCTTAAGTTGTTGCCAGCTATAATACGATAACACGAGAAAAAGTGTTTTTGTTTTCACATCACTCGAGTGTTGATACTAATGATATGCTAAAGCCAGTACGACTTGACTATTTTCAAAAAATCAAATATTTTGCTCCATATCATGTTTTCCTCCAAGAATCAAACGCGCAATTTGAATTTTGGTGCTATATCTTAGCTTAACTATCAGTTTCGTAAATGTCATGAATTTTATAATAAAATGGTAACTGAATTTGTTCTAACACTACAAAAGTTCAGCTTACATTTTTCTCATAGACACGTATTCTTTTTCTTTTTGTACATGTAGAAGTATCAGCGGTCTTAATGACGACACTATTTTGCACATTTTCAACCAACTGGGACTAAAAGATCGGATTATAATTGAGAGAGGTAATGTACATGTAAGCATAGTTGATAGAACTGACTGGTTATGAAGCTCAACAAACTACAAAAGAAGTGTACAAAGCTGCTTTGTCTTGGGTTGAACGAACTGTGACGGTGCACATTGCTTTGTTCAATGCGTGAGCCCAAATATTTTTGCTGGTTAGCTGTTCATATGCATTCCAATACCTTTTAAGTTTTTCTACAGGGTCAAGGCCAACGAACAAAAGAGATAGAGAACAAAAACATATAACAAAGAAACGGGTCGAGTTTCATAACCATTTCTATCTAATAACTACAGTATGATGTAAGTTATACATAACTTGGATAATTAGTTTTTCTTTGTGATTGCAATTAAAGTAACGAGGGCCCGGTTGTTCAAAAGAGAGTTAAGTTCAACCCAGAATTAGGCCAAACTTTAAACAGAATCCCTGCATCAAGAAACACGTCCGGTCTTTCCAAATTATTGTTGAAGAACGTTCCAAGAAACCCTATTACGTACATGTAGACCCGAAATGACAGCCCAAATCAATCTTTAAGGAGGTAAACCCAATCGTGGATTAAGGTTTTAACCCTGAGTTGGTGCTAACCCACTTTCCAACAACCGGCCGAGAAGAACAAATGATGCAGCATTTTAAAACTGTACAGGCATTTATGATGTTGCTAATAATAAAAGGCAAATCAGTGGCTGATCATCAGTAGGATACCTAAAATATGCGCAACAAAAATGTCACACGTATTTCTTTGCCGTATGCACAATAGAGCCCTGCTTTTGTCTGGTTATAGTTGTCACTTCGAGGACTAAGAGTATTAAACTAGTGCAAAATTGGGGTTCTATGGCATCAGGTTTGATTGAAAGCTGACATTTTGAGCTGTAGCAAAATGAGTAACAATGGAAAAGTAGGATATCAAGAGTTTTGGATAAAGCTATGAAGGTGGAAAAATCTACTGATTGGTTAAAAAATAGTGATTTAGTGAAACTCTGTAAATGAGAATCATTCTTTGATTCTGTTGGGAGCTAAGGCGCCAAACGTGAAATCGAATCTTTGTTCTTCTATAAGAGTTGGCCTTCCAGAGTTGCACATGTATGCGTTTGAACAAATAAAAGAATCATGAATTTGTTTTTTCAAGTGCAAAGTAATCTTCTTTATTTCGCTACAGTGTGCAAGAGGTGGCAGCCGTTAGCAATAAAATCCTGGCAATTTGTTCATCATCTTGACTTTAAGGGCGTTTTTCGATCTTTCAGAGGTTCTGGAGGTGAGTTCTCACTTTCATATCAAACACTTTCTTCACACCAGGCCCGTAGGCAGGAACATTGTTGGGGAGATGCAAGTTTCGTAAACTTGGACTCTTAAAAGCCAAATTTATGGGACAACGCGCTTATGGACGTTTTTTTTGTCGTTTCGATTTGTGGTAGCACTTACCGTTACGGTTAACTTATTCGGCTTTGTTCTTGGTCTTACTAAACCTCCAAAAGCGATCCTTTTTGGGTCCGTGGGGGAGTGCGTACGCACCCTGCGCACCCCCCCCCCCTGCCTACGGGCCTGCACACTGTTCAGATTGTTTGACTCCTTCTTGTTTGCACGACTTCCATGGAGTATTGTTTATTATACGCATGTTTTGAACCCTAAAATACGATCGTTTATATAATTAAAAATAAGAACCCACGTGCTATTTCTACTCAGGCCTGACAGATGATATACTCTGGTCCATCGTGCGCAAAAGCCGATGTCTGACATCCCTTGATCTTTCTGCTTCACCGTCATTACTGACCGAGTTCTCCGTTCATATCATAGGTAAGTAAGAGACACAATTTTGGACAAACTGACATCAAGTAGCTGTAGAATTGCACATAGTTTCACTGCTTGGTAAAAACCCGCTGCGTTGCTGAAGAAACGTTTTGTTCAGTGAGAATTAATAAGCTGTAGTTTTTTAATGTTCAGCTGTACTAAAACTCGTTTTGATCTGAAATGAAAAGATGTCATCTGTGTTGTTCTTTATCGCGATAAAATGAAACTCGGCAGCACCGGTGCTGTAACAAGCTTGTTGGGATTTAGTACGTAAAACAATGCCAAGCAACACGGAGGGCAATAGTTGTTACATGAGTTTTGCGCTTGATGTTAAAACTTTCACCAGTTATGAATGGTCGTCAGGTAGACTATGCCAAATCGTACATATCCATAATAATTTATATAGTTTTGATCCATGAAAATATTCTACATAAACCAGCTAAATTGCCCGAATAGGAATATATTAAAAGAACGTTTGTGTGCAACTCTGCCGGTATTTGACTTTCTTCAGTGAGTTTACAAGCAGTTTCTTTTGGTGGCTTTGTAGCAAGTAGTACTTTACCGTCTAAACTAAGTTTAATAAATTTAAACAACGGAAGAGCCTTTTCTATCTTTCATTGATTGGAACTAATACAATCCTAACAGTACATTACAGAACTTCTTTTCGCTTATCGACAATAGTATACAGTAATGTTGAATCAATAGTTTTTACATTTCATTTATCGTTGTGGCTGTTTTTATCAATACAGGCAAATACTGCAAAGGACTGCAAATGTTGGACTTGTCAGGAGTAACCGTCACTACAAGTTCATTACGGTCTCTCTCCAAACAGTGTCCCAAACTTGAGGTAACGATTTCCTTCTTAACTGAGAGATGGTTATATTTAGACATCTCAAGTCAGTAAGTAAAACACATCACCATTCCTGAAACCAAATGCGAATATTTTGAAAAACTGTTACGTCACTTATCAGTTTTGAAATAGAACTGCCATTTGAAGGATGAAAGATAATTGTCGTGATTAATCAACGTTAACTATACACTGTAAAAAGCCATTTAAGGTTTATTTGGTCTTTGTAAAGCCAGAAACTGAAATAGAAAACTGAAAACATGTCGGACCAAAGTCCCTATGTCGTTGATAAGCAATACATGGTCAATAAGAAAACAACGTAAGCTTTCATATAGTTCTTTTGTTCTTTTAACTACGAAAAGTTCAGGAAACGAAAAAACCACTATAAAAATGTAATGCAGCACTGAAAAAGGTTTGGATGTCGCTCTGAGGTAGCGATGCAACAAAACGTATTTATCAGTTGCTGGCGTGTTATACGTCTTGTTCATTTAGAATGATCTGAAACTTGACGTCTGTAAATCGTCATTTTTCAGAGTGTGAAACTAAAAGGATGTCACAAAGTTGGAGAGAAAGGGTAAGAAACACGCACATGTATGAAAACATGTTTTCTTGACTAAAAACACTTTTGCTTTGCGATAATTCTGTTTGACGGAGTGAATTCCAGAAATGTAATTTGACCATTTACTGGGTTTGTTTTTCCCAGGTGCCGCCATCTTGAAATGTAACGTAAATTTTCTACAATACTAGATCCCCTCACGTTCAGTTTTGTTGTATTCGTCAAAAATGGACAAAACTACTCGGAACAGTTGGTGTCAATGTGCACTGCTCAACCGCCTCTCTCCCCCGCCCCCCTCCCCCGTTACAATGTTGGTCTAAACAGCAACGGCAAGCAAACAACATTGCATGGGGGTGGGAGGGGAGGGGGCGTTAATTTATAGTTAAGTGTTTCAACTATTTTGTCCAAGATTGTGGCACTACAATCAATTTATGTCACACTTTAAGATTGCAACACGCATGAAATTTCCTCAGTGTTAGCACTCTGAATACAGTTTATCAGTTTTTACTCCCAATACAAACCAAAGTTATTTCAGTAATAGGATCGCTTTAGAAGGACAAACAATACTTATATAATTTGCTCCAGTGACCATAAACAATAACCTCAAGTCGAGGTCAAATTCCACGTTCTCATACATTTGCTGTATTTTGGCCCTACTGGCCTCGACTCGAAGGTTTTGTTCATGGCCACTGGGACGTATTATGAAAGTGGTCTACATATATGAACACAATTATTTTAAAAAATTAACTGTTGAGATGACTACATCTATCTTTTTTTTATTTAAAGCATGGTGATTTTTGTAGAACCTTGTGGATTTGTAGTTTCTGCTTTGAGACTAGGGAAGTTGAGGTTTGGGATAAAAGTAATTTAAAACTAGTTCAAGTTTTTCACGAGATCGTTTGGTACGTTGCTTTTAATGTTTTACAGTCGTTCTTAAAATTCATCGTCATCGTCATCATCATCATCATCATTACCATCATCATCGTCATCATCATTACCACCATCATTATTATCAGCATCGTGATCATCACCATCATTAATGCTTGCAAAATCACTGTTAGTCTGATCATCATCATTACTATCACAATCATCATCATCTTTACTACCGGCATCATGATCAACACAGTCATCATAATCATCATCATCAATAATGTTACCACCATCACTATTAGCATCATCGCTACCGTCATCGTTATGACCATCATCAGTATCGTCTTCGTTATCATCATTATCATCACGATCAATCACAGTTAAATCTTGTTGTTCTTATAGTCTCTGGTGGCTATTCAGGCAGTGCAAAAAACTAAAGCACATAGATGTCAGTGAAAACAAACGGCTTTCAGGACAGGTAAGTTTATTAGTAATTGCTGTTAGTTTACCAGAAAGCTGCTAAGTAATAGCAAATGTGTGTAATCACTTTATGATTGTGCACAAATCCAGACCGGTTCATTACCGTTTTCCGAAATCTGGTCTTAGTTTTAGAAGTTGCATTTTTTGTTTTTTATACTTGCAGAGTCACTAGTAAATTAGTTCTCTCTTACTTTTCATCAGTGAATATTTGCTATTGTTGTAATTTGGCCTGATTTTGAGTCTCAGAAACACAGTAAACATCGTTTTGGAGCAGTGTTTTTAAATTTTCCACCGATTGCTTTTTTCTTGATCCACGCCAAGTGATAGTACAATAAAGATGCTCCCAGCTACCGTCTTTCGCCTCAAACTCAACATCAATATCTTTCAGGTGCTCCCAAGTGGCTTTTCAACAATCTATTCGCAACAAGTATATGATTCAGTAGTTGAAGGTCTGAGCAAGACCGCTATCAGCGGCCAACAAGGGTTTCTGTTTCAGACATTAAATTGTGCCCTCGGTTAACAGACCACAACAACGGGATTACCCTACTCTTTGCGAGGTGTGCGTGAAATCTTTTAAGTCCCCCGATAGAATGTCGAGGGACCAGTCCAACGGCTTAAAGTCCCTGTCCACGGACGGTGTGGAGAAAGAAGTTCGCCCAAAGTTCAACCCTCGACCAGGCCGGGGATTGAACCCGGGACCTTCTGGTTGGCAGTCAGAGATCTTACCAACTGCGCTAACTTCTCACACACCGCCCATGGACTTGAAGGGAAGTTAATCCTTTGGTCTTAAGCACTTATTGGCATGCATTAACAATGATGATAGCTAGTTCTGTCGGGACGGCCAGGCCAGATGGAGCCGATCATTGTTTACAATCTTCATTTCATTCCTTTTTCCATTTGTAGTGTTTCTTCATGTTACCAGAGACCTGCGAGAGTCTTGATATGCACGAGTGTGCAAAGGTGAGTATAACAGGGTCAAAGACTGTCTGCTGATCCATCAGTATATCTTTACAAACATGACTCACAAGTAATCATTTTAGATCAAGTTTATTGCTGGTTTTCACTCAATCCCCGGGGATTCAAATGACAAAGGGCATGGCGGCCATGTTGGAACCCCTAATAAAAGAAACTAATTACAACTCTATTGTAAAGGGGCACCGAAATGGCAGCTCTGACGTCACATGAAAAACAAGAATTGATCCGGTAACAATTGAACGGCAGTTCTTCTTAGAAGACGATAGTGTAGCTTTGTCATATGGAATTTCAGCTTCAGTTTCAATTTATTTGTTTATCATATGTAACACATAACATTTCGTTACATAGTTGAGAATCACATGAAATGGAGTGGAGAACTTCCTTGAGCGACTGAAGGGGCTTACTCTAGAGTGACAGTCTCTTTCACAGTTGTCGCAAATAAAAGAAAGCAGCTGTCTTGCAGAAAAATTTTCCTCTCCTTCCGCTTTCTTCACTTGTTTTCAGAGTGTTCAAGCCAAGGCTTGTGGTATGGAGGGCTTTAGGCTGTCCATACGACAAGGCCTCCCTCTCGATATTACGCCTTATATATGATTAAAACATCGAGGAAACTACCAGCTATTGCGTATGATTAGTTACTCAATACTGTTTTCACGGATGAAGTGGTTATTTACCTTAAAAGATACGGTGATATTTGTGGTCTATCCAACTCGCTAGGTCGTTAGCAGTATAAATAAACTAGCGGTGACTCTTGGGGGAGGAGAGGGGGAAACATTAACCGGCTCAACCACCTTCAGATGATCTTTGCCGTTAGTAGCCAATCAAAGCGTGCGTAGACGGTTTGATTGGCGGTACATGCATTACAATGGCCTTCTATTATCTGGGCGCCAAGTTCTCACCAAAAGAAACTGTAAAGCTATAGTTATTTAGTTTGTCTAATAAAGTTGAAAGTTGAAAGTTCTCGAAGCATAAACGAGGTTTTTCACGCGCTTGCTGTATAGTTAGAGCCTGGGACGAGGACCGCCTAACTTTGATTAACAATGCACTGCGCACGCAAATCGAGATCAACTGGCTATCCGTCTTACTTGGTCAATAGTAACGGCAGTACTCTCATCACTGCGCTGTGTCTCGTCTGGTAAGGTCGCCAGTGTTACAGCCTTCTCAGCACCGACGTTGTGTCAGTGTTGTCTGTTGCCGACGTTTCTGTGTCACTTCATCTGTGTGACGCCGTTGTCAGACCTTAACTTTGTTGGTGTTTATTTATCTCATTAACTCAATTTTTTGCCTTTACACGTATTCAGGTGACAGACGCAGGATTATCCTACATAGGAAATAGATGTCCAAATCTGAAGTCTATCAATCTATCTGAGTGCACGTTTATTACTGACGAAGGGCTGCTTGGACTTGCACAGGTAGGTTGTGGTTGTTTTTTCACCTGATGATGTTGACAGCTATAGTAGTGATAATGGTGATGGTGATGGCGAAGGTAACTATGTTGGTGATGGGTGTGGTGTTGGTGATGATTATGGTGATGTGATGGTGATGATGATGGTTGTGGTGTTGTAGATGATGATGTTATTGGTGATGGTGATGATTATGGTTGTGGTGTTGTAGATGATGTTATTGGTGATGGTGATGATGATGGTTGTGGTGTTGGTTATGGAGATGGTGATGATGGTGATGATGGTTGTGGTGTTGTAGATGATGGTGTTGGTGATGGTGATGGTGATGATGGTTGCGGTGTTGTAGGTGATGATGGTGATGGTGTTGGTTGTGGTGTTGTCGATGATGATGATGTTGTTGGTGATGGTGATGATCGTTGCGGTGTTGTAGGTGATGATGGTGATGGTGATGGTTGTGGTGTTGGTGATGATGGTGATGGTGTTGGTGATGGTGGTGATGATGTTGGTGATGGTGTTGGTGATGATGATGATGGTGTTGGTGATGATGATGGTGTTGGTGATGGTGATGGTGATGGTGATAGTGATGATGATGATGGTGTTGGTGATGATGGTGGTGACGGTGATGGTGATGGTGTTGGTGATGGTGGTGATGGTGATGGTGATGGTGATGGTGATGGTGATGGTGATGATGGTGATGGTGATGGTGATGGTGATGGTGATGGTGATGGTGAT
>JAOBYE010723110.1:0-10408 GCA_025403585.1 Parazoanthus swiftii
ACGTGATTAATGCACGAGAAAGGAGAAGTGATTGCGGTATGAGAAAAACTTGTTTTAAATCAAAGTGACATCAACTTAAATGCGCTGAGCCGGAGTTTGATTATACCGAATAAAAATATTTTCGAAACTAGAAATTACATGCACAAACAATAACCTCTGGGTCATTTATCATTCTGGTTAGTTTAGTTATGTATTCTATATAATAAAAGTTATACTAGATTTGAATTTTTATGTTGTAATTTTGCCTACTGTAAATGAAGCCTTTAACTTTCTAAGGTTTTGACACCATGTATATAAACACTGCAACTCAAACAGTACATTTCTGCTTCCATTTGCAATAGTTCACCTAAACATTTGTGGATACAAAAAAAAATGACTAAAATTTGACTCCATAAAACGGGGAAAAAGTTTGTACCTTTAACGAAACACGCAAATCCCCGTCCCACGAAAATTCTTGGTTACACGCCTGACTTGAACCACATTCGTCAATTGGCAGTTTAAACGGCTCGTGTTGACCGAAACTTGATAATAATGAAATTCTTCTTCATGAAAAAGAACTTCTGAGCACAAAGAAAAATACATGTTAGAAACTACTAATTTCTGGTCCGACACTTCCGGTCACCCCCGCATGCCGTTCTCTCCTCTCTCCGTAGCCGATTTTCCCACTGAATTCGAGTCCTAGTCTTTTAGCGCTTGGGATAATTTGTACTACGATGCTCTTGAACCTCATAAAAAGTTAGCTAAATTTAGTTAATTCAACTACTGCAAGCCCTTTGGCTGGCAGGACTTGTAAGTTTTAGTCTTCGATTTTTATGGATGAGTTTTGGAATAGAAGGATTGAAGGAACTAATGTTTTTTTTGTGGATTTTCATTAGCTGCTTTGTTCCTTTTATTTTCCAGTTATGGGCCGATAAAGCGACGCAGAGAGAAATGTTTCTTTTCAAGGTGAAGTGTCCCAACGACGGTTATGGCTGTGGATGGAAAGGGACCCTGGGACAGTTTGAGGTAACGCGCTAGTAAAAAAATTCATACAAAAGTTTCCCTTCCTTACATCAGTTGGAACAGCATGATTTTTCAAAAGAAAAGAAAAAATGTGAAACTGTAACACGCTGTTACGAGAGTGCAATAACAGGGCCGTAGCAAGCCTTGGAAAACTGGGGGGCACCGCCGAGAGCTGAAGGTGCCGGGGGCATGCTCCCTCGGGAAATTTTTAAAATCAGTTTGTCTGAAAACGCATTTTGAAACAAAATTAGTGTCTAAAACTAGTAAAACATTTCCCGTTTTTCTTAGACTTTGGGCAATATGCTGTACATGACACATTTGTTGGGGAAAAAACTGGGGGAGCACGGCCCCCCTGCCCCTCCCCTTGCTACGGCCCGCCCCTGCCCCTCCGGCCTTGCTACGGCCCTGAATATAAGAGGCAGGTTTTTTGAGTAAGTGACTGAACGCAGACCCGACGGTGCAACAACAGACTGTTTCCTCTCCACGAATGGTTGGTTACACGATTCCCAATAACTCGTGAATCAACCACTCTCTCTTCCACTGCTTATATATACTTTCAAGCTAACTTTCTAGCAAAACTATTCTTAGAAACATTACTCATAGTGTACCTTTTATAAGTACTACATTTATGTTTACACTCAGTGTTCTACAATGTTCTTCACCAGTTGCTATACTCTAGTGTTCTAGACTGTTCTGCAGAGTTAACGTTCTAATTAGTGTTCCGGAATATTCTTTGGAAGTATTTGAAACAATCTTGAACTTGCTAGTAATGAAAACAAAACAGAGTTAAAACACAGCAATTTTGTGTAACACACGCGCATGTGCATAGGATCGAAAACCGTTGTATACAGCCTTGGAAACGCTGCCAAGTGTCGTATTTGATATTATTGTAATCAAGAGAACATACATTCTCCGACCACTTTTTGTCGCTTGGGCTAATAGGAATGAATTGCCGGTGTGAACGTATAGCTAGCCTGCATGAGCTTATTATAAAAAACCATAATTTACCAGTTTTGTTTGAATCTAGTTCAGAAATCCTACTGGTAGTAACATATAGAGATGACTTTACATCGATAGTTTTAAATTCAGTTTTCTTGTTAAACATACTTCGGCCACAAATATGAACCATTATACCAATTTAAGCTCGTCTCAGCTCTCTCAGAGGAAAGCAATGTTGCTCGGCCATATTTTGTCTTATCAATCGCAACAAAACCGACCTTCACGTTTTTTACCTCGGTGAACTGGAGCGATGGAGCAAAAATGCGAAATGCGTCAATAAAAGCTGTTTGACAAAGAACTAGAAGTTTCATGTTACGAATGAAAAACTGTAGAACAAGCATTGCTATCTCCATTTTCTTGTCTTTAGGATCAACATCGGCAAAGGTGCCCTTTTTTCCCAGCTGAGACGGACCGTGGGACACAGAGTAGCCAGGCCTCGCGAGGGCAGTAGCTGCGGTCGAAACCAGCCTCCTACTGAAGGATTCAGTCCGTTTCACTTAAATGAAATGAAATGAAATGAAATGAAACGAAATGTAATGTAATGTAATGTAATATAATGTAATGAAATGAAATGAAATGAAATGAAATGAAAAGGCAACAGGTACGTTGGCTTCGCATGGCTCATTCATTCAGCTCGATTAGCCTTTGCTATTTCTAAATGGTTTTTATCAACCGCGAACAATATCCTGCCAGTATGATATTAATATGAAACCTGTAATTTCAAGAGCACAATAAATTGTTGTTGTTACAAAACATTTACTCAGCGCAAACCTTGTAGTTATTTTATAGCGTTTCAGTGTTTTACGGAACTATGTCCAATAACGATAGCAAAAGAAATTTAGGTGAAGGAAAAACGGTGACAAGGGAGGGATAGGTAGTAGGTCTAGACAGATTGTGCTCGCTAAATCATGAAAAGTTGCTCTTTTTAAAACCAAAAAGTTGCTAAAATGTTGCCCAAAAACCCCAAAAGTTGCTACTAAAACTTCAAAAATTGCTACTTTAATATATCAATATTTCATACAAATATTAATAAATATCATCAATCATTGTTCGTTTTGGATAATTGGAACTTAAGAAAGTTCAATATATTAGACGGAAGTGTATATCTTAGGGACATGTATAATATAAAAGGTTTGCACACTTAACATATTAAATGCTCTTGCATCTTATTGAGCAATGTCAACAAATTAAAGAAAACAACAATGTGCGTGCTAAATACTCTGTTCAGTCGCATAACCAAATGCTCGCGCCATCATTTGTCGCAATCAAAATTGGATCTTCTTCCTAGCTCCTCATATTCCGTTTCTTCTTGTGCAACAATTCGTTTTCTCCGGCGCCCTGCGATATTAAATCTTTTAAATTGCCGTCCGCCATTTTGAGGAAGAACACGCTGGGCAACCAGGCCAAGAAAGCCTGGGCGGGCAGACAATGGTAGTTAACCGAAAATAGTTGGAGACGAGGTGGGCTTATGATGTCCTCTCAACTAGTAAGCTAAGTGTCAACGTTTTTACAGAAATAGGTGTTTCCTTTTCAAAATTTCAACCACATGTTGATTTTTGTGATTCTTATTAGATAAATCAATACAAAGTTGCTCAGAAAGCCAAAAATTGCTAAGGTTGCAAAAACTGGAAAAAGTTGCTCCAAACGCCAAAAGTTGCTCAAAAGTTGCCGAGCACAATCTGTCTGAGCCTAATAGGTCGGCGTATCAAGAGAATGATGCCCAATAACGATAGCAAGAGAACTGATTTAGATAAGGAGAAACAGTGACAAGGGAGGGGTAGGTAGGGGAAACTGGCGTACTTTAAAAGACAATGATGTCCAAAAACGGTAATAAGAGATTTAGATAAGGAGAAATGATGACAAGGGAGGGGTAGGTAGAGGAAACTGACGTATTTTAAAGGACTGAATGATGTCCAATAACGGTATCTAGCAAGAGAGATGACTGATGAGGATGAGGGTGGGGTAGAAAGTTTCTTAAGATAGCTAGCTAGAATGTCCAAGAATGCCCCAAAGGATATATAGCTGGCATTTTTGCCGATACAACTGCACAGTTTCGATTAACATACATTAATGTTAAAGAACTAAAGCTACATAAAAATGCTTAGAACTTCGCTATTGCTCCGTCCCATCTAGTCAGCGATATGCACCAAGAAACTGTATATCTCTCCCTTGATGGAAACTATTGGCTATAAACAGCAGAAATGAACTCCATTTTATCGACTGGAGGCTAATTATGGAGACCGAGTGAGGTCGGTCACAACCGTTATAACAAATGTGACAGCGCATTAGAACCTTCCGGCTTGGTGGAGTGGAAACTATAGTGCTTCTCTTAACAAAAATGAACTCCATTCTCATGCACGCTTACACGCCGGACATTAAGAATCTCACGGCTCATGCTTGTTTTCCTGTTTTAATTCAATATCCCATTGAAAACTGAAACTTTGTTGATTATCCTCCTTATCAAAGCAACACAAATACGTTTTAGTGTCTAAACTTGAGCACTGAGACACTTCGATCGATCAAATCGCTAATCCATGATCTTCTGCTAGGTCAACTTTTCATGAGTTTCATTTTGACTACACGGTTGAGAGTCATAGGGATAGGTTGATCGACTGAACAACGGGTGAGAACGAAGCAATGCCATTTCAGTTGGATTTCGTTCCTCAACGGCGGTCACTGAATTTATCCAAACTACCAGGAAACAAAATTTTGACATATTTGATTGGGACCGTTGGGCCGGAGGGGGGTGGGGTGTTAGGTTAAAACCCGCATACTCTAGTAATTACGAACGAACAAAAACAACTAACATACCTCCCTTGCATTCTGTCCTATCCACATGCCTCCTTTGGCCGGGAATCATTTTAGTTTACATTTTGGTCGCTTCCTTCAAAAGACATTTTAAAAAACTGATCAAACAAAACTTGGAATTGCCGTCCGCCACTTTTATATTTTCCCGGTGATGCGAACAGCTGAGCGCTGATTGGTTAGAATTCGAATTAACTCGTTTCATTGGCTGAAAGCAGACTGACCTCGATTGACTGTCTGTCCTGGGGTAAAAGATAAAGTACCACCCCACCCCACCCTCTTCCCCCTCAATTTGGGGGGGGGGGAATATTGCGGGAATCCAAGGGGAACCTTTACTAACTTCACAAACCAGGTTCTCAGTGCCACGACGAAATCCTTGAAAACGTTAAAACAAGAAAGCACCAACAGCATAAAATTTGAGGGCAATGACGAATGCAGTCTACTAGTCGGAGTCTTCGCTTTTAGATGAAAATATTTGTAATGATACATATATCTGTATATATACGTTGTGAGCAAATGTACATGTAATGAAATTTTTAAATGTAAATATTAGCTTTTATAATGCTGCTTGCTTGCTTTCTCGATGCCATTGAAATAAATTGATTTGACACGCAAAGTCGAGGTTCTTGTCTGTTTAATACATTGCAACATGACTATACAGTATATTTGCGCCGTACCGACAGCTTATAAAACTAAGCTCTCAAATTGAAGCAAGTTTTGAGAGTAAAGCTTTTCACGGAAAAACCTTAGTATACACTCTCAACTAGCAAATGATAAGTTCAAGGAAAACTCGTTAAGACGCCGCTAATATTAAAAAAAAATAGCTGTTGTCCGTAGTTGTCTTATGTGGTCTTGAGTCTTGAGTCATCTTTCAGAGGCCTATGAACCCGTCCAGTCTTTTTCAAAGGGTTATGTGGGAGGGGGAGGGGGGTTATGGCACGGAAGGCCGCCGGATACAAACCTCCATTTTTTCAAGCTCCAGAAGTCAGTGGAATGTCTGCTAGTCTCCAGTGGCTGAACAACAGTTTTGCTAATGATACTCGAGTACTTTCAAAAAGAATGAAACAGAAACAGCCATAGCCGACTGAAGAAGACACTACGAAGTATACTCACTAAGGGCGTGGAGATTATGGGATTTGCTAAATTAACACGACTTGAGGAACAAGCGTCACATCCCAAATCCCACGCCCAATCTCCACTGAATCTTGACAGCTCTGGCGCCATGTCTGGGCCCCGTCAGTTGCAACAAGAAAATAGTACCAAAAAGATTGTGGCTAGCCGGCTGTACCCAACGCCGCAGTAGATTGCGGCAAACCTAACAGTAACACAGCCAGATATTCATGCATGCCTGTACGGTAACAAAGTTTTATACTTGATTTGAGGTTTTTATAACTTTTCTGTGCGTTCTTACGAGAATATTTAGGATCTTCGTGTGCTAAGGATGATTGGTAAATGTTCCAGTCGCAATCTTTTTGGTGCGTCCACTTGACAATTCGTAAATGTACTAGCACCAGAATGTAAACAAATTTTTGATCTCGAACGCGTTTTTAAAGACATTTACAAATATTGAATGCAATTCACCATTATTTATATTATTATTATTATTATTATTATTATTATTATTATTATTATCTAATGTTACTATTATTATTGTTATTATAAATATTATTTGTTTGTAATTTGATAACAATGATGTAACTATTTCGTTATTTTTACAAAAATATCTCGAATATACATATAAAGCATTTTTTTAAAAATTAAAAACGAACTTGCTTCGTCCCAGTCCACTTTTAAAGACACCCAGGGCCCAGAGAGAGGAGACCTGGGAACGACCTGTTTGACCCCAAATAAAGTGTGTTTTTAAAAAATGCGTTCCAGTTTATATTGCTGAGACTTTGTACTCCGCGAAGATAACGCAAACTGAATCTTGAATTTCATGTGTGGACTAGGCCAATTTTAAACAAGTGGTTGTCCCTTTTAGCCCCAACGGTATCACGATGAAACAGGTGACAACACTCGGCAGTCCTACTCGGTAGAGACTCTACCCCGACCTCATTGCCATTGGCGCTCGTTGGGGGTTTTAATGCCAGCTGCTTTTCTGTATCTTTATACTCACGAATCCGGGACATCGGCCCTGTGGGCAGACAATCTTTGGGTATTCGTGGAGAAGTTAACTTTATTTTACGGTCGTAAACAACGCTGATCTCGGAATGGAACTGTCGGTCATTCAGAGCGCTTGTTTCTCGAAGTGGGTTTCAACACAAAAAGCCGAGGCAGTGAAAAGCAGTGCCGGCGAACGCAAAGTCTATTTACCAAATGTCAGATATTCAGAAGAAGAACTGAAGGAATTATTGCACCGATGGTGCAAAAATTCGGGAAAGTCGCCGCCTACAAAGCTTAAGTTGTTTATTCGTCAAGGAATTGAACCGAAGATGAGGTGTCGGATTTGGAAAGATGCCTGCGGTGGCGCCGAATCGCTGGCTAACTCGCCGAATCTCTTTCACGACGTTCAAGAAGAAATTGGTAAGCAATTGTGAGTTGATCTCTAGTGGTTTCATCAATCAAAGTGTATTGGATACAACTGGTTTGGTTAATTTGGAGTGAAAGGAAAACGAAAGTAGTTTTTATTACCTTCCCATTTTACATGTACAGTAACCAGTTTATAAATAGTATATCACTGTCTGACGATTTGTCAATGAGGCGGATGACAGATTTATCGATAATCTGATCTTCTTTGTAGCTGCCTTACACACGAGGATGCTACATCGAAATATAATCAGATTTTCATATGGTTTGCAGACACAAAATTAAAATCTATTATAAATGTTACTGTGCAAATATGACCTTTGATTCTTCATTCCTTGAGACTTGGTTAACAATGTAGTGGCTAGATTACAGAATATCCCCCCCCCCAACTCAAGTTAATCTATTCTTCATTCTATAGAAATATATTCTCAGTAGATTCCACAATAATAGCGATGGGAGGGAGGGGGTATTCTGCAATTGCTCCAATATAGTTCTTTAACAAAACGTTTTGTAGAAAATGTCTTGAAATCTGAATGGTAATCATCCAGTTACATAGCTGTCAACCTAAGAAATTCAAAAATCTTGTGAACACTCAGGCCTGTAGGTCTGTGAGCATTGTTGCCCTTTTTAAGTTGTTCCAATTTACGGAATGCATTTCTCAGTTGTGCGCCGAAATTTACAATGATTGCCTCAGAAGTCTAGTTTGTTAATTTAGTAAACATTGGAAAACCAGGTGATTTCAACTACCATGCTGGTGAGTGGGTATACCTGCTAACTCTCACGCCTTAGGCGTGAGTCTCACGCCTGTGGGTTGAAAACTTCGATCTCACGCCGGCTCATGCTTGCAGCCCAAATTCTCACGCCTGATTGATTAATGTGAGGTGCTGTCGCTTTGCTTAACACAGTTTCCAAAAATATGTAAACTCAGACCAGTGTAAGAAGTGAAAACTATGTGTAAAATGAATAAATGATGATGTTTTCCTTGCAATCTCTGATTTTTGAATGGAAAAGCACTGGGAGTGAGGTCGCTTATACTGGGACTGGATCTTCGGAAGTTTTCGGACATCTTTGGAAGTTTTCGGACATCTTCAGGAATCTTCGGAAATGATTGTGACATATTCGAAAAATCCTGGCAGTCCCAGGATAAAAATCTCACATCTTTAACTCAGAAAAAGTTGGCAGGTATAAATGGGTGATGAGGCTCAAAATCTTGTGACACCCACTCAACGCAGGTGAGTTGACAGCTATGCAGTTGTATACGTCCTGCTTGTCTGTTTGATTGGCACTCTAGACTCCCTTGAGTCAAATTCAGTTTTGTGTCACGACAAATAATTTACCGCTAAATGTTGTAGAAATTACATGGACGATGTGTACTAAGTTCCACAAATTATTGTTATTTTTGATTCTCTAATGGTAATCGGAGATGTAAATAATATCATTCATGTGATGAACAAGAGAGACTTGCAATTGTACCATATGGCACATTGATTTGGGGTAGCACTTATAAGACAAAACTTTTACCTATTCACATTTTACAGAAATGAGCTCTTTAAGCAATCACATTCTCAGAAGTCACTATTATGATAGTGATAGTAAATATACTTTGATAACACTGCTGCTTTTGCATTTTTTTAAACGTCAGTTGTTGCTTCTTCTTACCATTTCATTCGGGTTTTTTTTTCTCATTTTTTCTTAACGTCAAACCCATGAGACCCTTCCCCTCTCTTAACATCGCTTTGATGCAAAGCATTATCAGATCGATTTTCTAATGGCCCCTTAGTCAAGGCAGTTTAGTTTGTTACACAGTCAGTTGTCTAAAGGGATTGGTTTTAAAACTCTTATTTATAATTTTAGCCAGTTTCATTTTACACTTTTATTTTTTAGGAGTTGTGTGCAAGGTTAGCCCAGGTTCTATCCCCGGCCTGGTCAAGGGTTGAACTTTGGGCGACCTTATTTTGTCACACTGTCCCTAGACAGGGACATTAAGCCATTGGTCTAGTCTCAACATTCTATCAGGGGACTTAAAAGAACCCACACTTGTCGATTAGAGTAGGCTAATGCCAGTGTTGTGGTTGGTTAAAAATCTTCACAGTAAGGGATGATGCAAGGGAAAAAAATTGTATTAAGTATTGAGAGCTGTGTTAATTGCACAATCATTTAGTCATTTAATTTTTAAATTTTTGTAATTTATTAATCATATAAATAAATAATTAATAGTCATTAAATATCTTTTGTAGGAATACTGATTCCCCAAAATATACCAGAGGACTTGTTTCTTGGTAAAGGGCCTCCTTCCTACTATTGTCTCAGTGAGGAAGGAGAAAGAACTTGTAAGCAAATCTTGTATGTATTGGCACAAGTACACCCAGATCTGCAGTACTGCCCACTGCTTCCATTCCTGACTGCAATATTTCTCCATTTCATGGATGAGAATCAGTGTTATTCTTGCATGTCAGCTATCATTAGGTCTAACAGGGCTCTCATTGACCAGAGCAGCCGAGCTGTGGCTGTCATGGCAAAGACATTTCAGGACTGCCTCAAATCCTATATGGTGAGTGTTGTTTGATTTCTACAAGTCATGTAATATATCTGTTAAAACTTTTATTTATAATTATACCAACAGAACTGATTGTCATAATTATAATGATTATATTAAATAATAACAATTATAATAATAATAACAATAATAATAACCATACAAAAAGCATGTGAAAAATTGCCAGTTATTTAAATAAGCTATGATCTAACATTAATTAGTTCTTACTCTACCAGACAAGCAGTCATATTATGAGAAATCATCTTTGTAGGTCTTTTTTCAATTCCTGTGAACCTTAGCTTTATTGTAACCTAGAAGGCCTAAACAAAACTCTGTTCTGCTCTTAGTATTTTTGTTTTATCATTAAAATGATAAAGGCTATTGGTATCCATACTTTCCTTTTAAAGAGTTTGGGAGAATTTTGTTTTTCTTATTGGATAGCTTGTAGGGTGTGATCAATTCCTATATTCTCACAACAAAATAATTTGTATTGTATTGATGATGTAAGGAGAAGATAGGTGTTGATAAACTGGCTGGGGC
>JAOBYE010723132.1:2500-21310 GCA_025403585.1 Parazoanthus swiftii
CGTCAGCTATACATCCAACCATACGGCGAAAAACATACCATATCAACCCTTGTTGATCAAAACCCATTTCAGCTCACTCGCCAACGCAGAGAAACAGTTTTTTTCAAAACTAGTCTTCCAGTGTTTAAGACCTCTGACTGCCAACGGCAGGAGGTACGGGTTCAATTCCCGGCCTGGTCGAGGGTTGAACTCTGGGCGACCTTCCTTCGCCTCTTCGTCCGTGGCAGGGACGTAAAGCCGTTGGTCTAGTCTCCCACGTTCTATCGGGGACTTAACATAATCCACACACTTGTTGATAGGAGTAGGCTAATGCCGGTGTTGTGGACTTAGAGGGCCAAAGGTTTGTCAGTTTTAAACTGTAAAGTGTCACCCTCGTTAAACAAATTTAATAATAACAATGTTATTATTATTATTATTACTATATTGTTATTATTATTATTAATATTATTACGTTAAGCCAATGGGGAGATTACAATAGTAATTAACAATACTTTATAATACACATGAGTCCTCTCGTATGTACGCGCGAGCAGCATTTGAGAAACTCGTAGCCCGCGTGGACACATACGACGCTCAGAGGACTGAGCACGAGGCGATTAAGTCGAAGCTGCTTAAAAGTTTTCTCGTCTTCCCAGGTGCTTTTGATGAGGGACCGAGGGCAAGGAAAATGTATTCTATTTCGTTTGTAAAAGCTTGAACTCTTTCTACTCAAAAATTCAGCAACAAAAGTCACTCAAACACGTTTGTGAATGTTTGAACTTTTCTACTGAAAATCAACTCAGCAACAAAAGTCACTTCAACACTGAGATGCGCTATGAAAGAAGCGGCGCCTGATGAGTGCGGCTGGACTTGTCGAAGCTTTCGTGCAAGAAAAATTTAAGCAATCGACTGTTAGCGCAAGAAACAGAAGATAAAAGTGGTATCGTGACTTGAAAAAGTTAGGCGGGCCAAACGTCTCTTCATAGCGTGTCTTCGTGTTTACCGAAGACCGGTCATGTACTGATGAACGCTTCGCAAGACAGGCAGTGTACACGCGCACAGTATCGTAGAATGTTCTCTTGTGCTCACGCTTATTAACTTTAATTCTGGAAAAGCTTTGCGTTTACCAATGTGATACATGTCAAGAAGTGTTTCAGCTGCGAACGTGCTTCGTATTTTCAAGAGGATCTCTTGGTTTACGTGTTTATATGGGGATGTTTATAGCTTACGCTTGTCGGCCGTGATAAATACCAACAACGCTCTTCATCCGTGCACGCACGTAGAGTTAACACGCGCGCCTCGAACGTAATTTTTTTCTACCAGTGGCGTCAGCCTTCGAAAAATTGTACAGAAGAAAATATATCGTTTCTCAAAAAGAAATACTAAGGCAGCAACTGCTCTTCATTATGCTACTCGAGCGGAAACCTAGAAAAACAGCGCTGAATAAACAGTCCACGAATTTTGCTTTCATAATGGTATAAATGATGTTTGTTTACACGTGCGAACAGTGTAAAGGCGAAATCAAAAAAGCAACAGAGATTTTGCGCGCATGTAGAAACTGTTCAGGAATTTGTTTTATCTGCCTACGTGTAAAGATAGATATCTCCAGAGCTCAAAGTTTTGTCTTGTATGGAAATGCAAACCTGCATTATTCTCAAAAACAAATCGACCAAAGCTTTAGCGCCAGTGTTTACTATGACGAGCGCAACGGTTCGAAAACTGAGGTCCAGGGATTGTTGTCTTGGATTAAGTTGGGGGTGTTAGCACATTTCTTGGTATTTCGCGATGCTTGTTATGGCATTCATTGAACAAATTCTGGGGCTTCCTTCTTGTCGTTTTGCGCAAAAACCCCGACTAAAGGCCGCCGGAGACCTTGCAATTTTCGGTGCATGCAATCAAAATTTGCATCAAGTTGACCTTTGATTGCACTGCGTGCGTTGGACTGCGACGCAAATTCCAACGCATGCAACAACAGTTGCACGGATCAAACATGTTTGATGTTTTTCACACGTTGTCGCAGTTCGTCGAAGGTAATTGATTCTTCTCGCGAAGGTGAACGGTGAATGCGCGACAGCATGCGACTGAAATTATCCAAAATACAAATGAGAGGCCAGTTTTGAAGCACGTGACATTAAGATGGGATTCAAAGATGGCGGCAAAGTCAGTTTACAGCCGCCATTTTGACTCTCAAGTGATTGAAAGCGCCTGTGTTCGCATGTGTGTGCGGCTCTTGGCGACAAAAAATGAAATTTGCTTGGTTTCATGCAACTTTGATTGCTGATGGGTCGAAAATTGCATGTTGTTGCGAAGGTCTGCGGCGGGTTTAACTGAATGATAACTGAATGATACTTAGAGAACTTACAAAAGGCGTTTATGCTAAGGAAATTGCGAACAGTTGTTCGGAAAGGAAGTTGTGCGTTTCCAGTTGCTTAAACGGAAGTGCGGCTTCAGCGCTCAGGAAAGCAGTCGGCCGCAATGAAAATGAGTAGCTGATTCTCCTTTGAAAAAACTGCGCACTTAGGAGAATTTAGTGGTTAGTAATTACGTGCGATCTGCTTCTCATTTCTTCCAACTCCTATTGAATTTATTGTAAGGAGATGTTAGGATTTGAATACAAAAAGCTAATAAGATAGATTTGTGACAATATGCGGAAGAAAGTTGAAAAACAGTGTATTTTGTACCGGATAACAAAAACATTGAGAAGAAGTAGAACAATGCAGAATTTTACTAATCAAACACTTTATTTCGCAGAAACTCAGTTTCCAGATATTCTGGATGTAGACAACTTGGATATCGAGCTTCCAGACCTCGGTGAGTTCTCTTTTATGTTGCAGTTTAATAAACGCTTTTTACAGAACTTAGATAATCTTTACTTTTACACATAAAATATCTGTTTTAGTTGTAAGATTCGGTTTCCTTGTATTTGAGACAGAACAGGAATCTATTTTAGATTGTTTTAAACTTAATTTGAAAATGTGGGTAAATCCGAGCCGGCCCTTAGTGTTTGTTCTTTAAAAGAAAAAATCGTGTATCGGTGCATTTCACTGAGTTGCGTGTTTTGGTTTTGTGCTTTTTCAACTCTCGATTTCGATATCCTCGCAATTGTAGCAGTTTGAAACATAAGCACACTTTTCATAACCCGTTCCCGGCCAA
Source organism: Parazoanthus swiftii (assembly GCA_025403585.1). NCBI lineage: Eukaryota > Metazoa > Cnidaria > Anthozoa > Zoantharia > Parazoanthidae > Parazoanthus > Parazoanthus swiftii. The sequence goes on from JAOBYE010723132.1 coordinate 5,633, forward strand.
CTGCTCTTACATGTTACTGAGAAGGCTTTGTACACGTTCGACGTTTTAACGTATTATTTTCTGTAAGACCCAACGAATGCTGAATCAGTGTAAATTCTGTTGGTAGAATTTGGAGCAGAATTATCCGCCTTGTTGAATGTTCATATATACCGGCAGAATATAAGCAGTTTTATGGGCCGCAAACATTGAGCTAAAAGAGCAGAAGTTGAGGATACCTAACTGAATAATTGAAGTGAACGATGGAAATCTGACTTAAGTTGAACCCAAAAATAAGCCGATGATCAAAGTTCATTTATATAAATAGTTTATACTGCTACGCAACCAAAGGAACAGCATCGTCTCACAAATGTGCTGTGTATATCCTACTGTAATTCTTCTCCTATATTCCCTGACATCCGAACCTTTCTCTTTAAAACAAAGATAACAGAATTCATGAAATTTTACTGAGCAGAATGCGAACAGAATTTTAACAGCCATGTCCGAGCAGAATCGTGAGCAGAGTGAACTACTTTAACTGAAGAACAGCGCTGACGCCGGGGCAGATTACTGGGCTGTTTTACGAGCTGAATTGACTGACTTAAGCCTAGCGGAGGGATACTAGGAATATTGACCATATCCTTTCTCCGATTGACTAGCGACGACATTGAAAAGACAGGCCTGGCGCAACTTTTAAACCAGCTGACGAAAGCCCGCATAAAGATCAGAAGAGTTTATTGTCAGCTGGTTCTTACTAATTTTAAGATAATCTGACTTTTGAGCCATTTTATATTTTTTAGAAAAAGCTTATCGTTTTTAATCGGTTGAAGAGTAGAGTGAAGTGGTTTGGCATATTCAAAAATTGCGTTTTCAGCAAGTCCGGTTGAAATGAACCACCACTGAATTCCTACATGTTATTTATACAGATAAACTTTATGTTTTTGTGATTATAAAAAGGTCAACGTAATCATTTGATAGAGAACGAGCCCCAAATATTTACACACTCCGTGCATGTCAGGAGTTGACCAAAACAAATTTATCAAACCTGGGAGGGGCCAGAGTTGAGTTCAATATCTATATCTGATGTTGGACGTGCTAAAGGTACAATTGCGGGCGGTTCGCAAACACAGCCATTGAGGAGAAGGGGGGTTCGGTGCTCAAAAATAAATAGCCGCGAGAATTTTTTCTTTTCCGTAAACACGTTAAAATACACAATATTTTGGGTAGCACTAACCAGGAAGAAAGATGCCGCACGTTTTTACAGACATAGCCGAGGGCTAAAGCGGCTGAAAACTCTATGACATGAAACTATAGTAGAACTTTACTACACGATGTCGGTTCTCCTTAAATCAACAAGTTAGCTACCCGTCAGACTGAACTAGTTTCTGTTTTTAAAGTCTGGTGCCACAAATTTACTCACGAATTAGTTCCTAAACAAATTTCTCAGAAAAAGGACTTTCCAACAGTCTACACTTCTTTTATTGCGAACAAACTTTATTCGAACATTGAGGCTCAAATCGTCTGAAAAATAAGAACAAACGCGAACAAACTAAAGCTGAAAAGAAACTTTATTCAAAATTTGTATGAGTTTAGTGTAAGAACAAGAAGAAAAACACAGTCCGTCGGCAATAAGAACAAATTAATAAAACATTTGAGCCTGAAATTGTCAAAAAAAAACGAAAACATTGAGCCTGAGCAAAATCTTACTGGTTCTTAATAAAAAAAAGTGTAATCAGTGGTCAAAAGTTAGGAACTAATTTAGTGGTATTCTTTTTAGACTCCAAATCAACACGGCCGCCGTTGCATGCAACGTTTTCCGCATCGCGTCAGTATCGACAGGTTCAAATAAACACGAATTTTATTCAGAAGTTCAAGGTCGTGGTGATGGTTTAGTCTTGGCTTCGTTCTTCAGAACAAGCCGAAATAATCTGGCGTTTAGTTTTTCCGACTTTATTTCGCCCAACCTTTTATTCATTCGGTCATTACATCGCTTTTGTTTTAAAACGAGAAGCAATTAACATTAAGAGTCGACCAGCGCCACCGGTTGCATCATGTATTATCAAAAACACAATGATCACTTAAACAACTCGCTGAAACGGCCTTGACTTCTACCTCCACGAAAAAACACGTGAACAGACGGGGAAATGCGCATTTCCTGTCAACTCTTCATATTTTAGAATCACTCTTGTTTCTAAGCAGTTGAGGAGATGTTTTCATTGACTGAGCTTATTTCAACACCTCATGTCCACACGGCAGCGTTAACTGGCTAAGTCTTCGGGAGACCTTAAATGATAACCCATCAATTTCTTCGGTCAGTTATGTCAAAAAGATCATTCGAGATAGAAACTGACATTTCTTGTGTTCTCTCAAATTCTGTCGTGAAGGAGATTGAAAACCCGGAAGAGAAGCAACAAAAGTAGTTTTCTGAAATTATAAATTCTGTTTGTCCTTTTTGGTTTTACTGTTGCGTATTTGGCCACTTCCTTAACTCAGCACTTCCGGGGTCAACGTGACCTGGCAAAAATTAACTGTTCCCCTCCCCCTCGGGGATGGATCTTTCTAGCAAGGCTTGGACGTGTCTTCAGCGGTTCGCTAATGTTGTTGAGGGCGGTTGGCGATGTCGCCTGTTTATCGGTGTTTATACAGGAATAAAAACCCCAGAGCAGTCTTTTGCAAATATTATTAGCGTTCCCTCTGACGAATGTTTTAATTCTCTTCGAAACTTGTAAGACAGCTTTGCCTAGCGTCACCTTGGCAAAACAGAGGGATACCGCATAACCCAAACAGTGATAAACAGAATTCCATTGTTTTCGTTCGGCGTCTTCGCCTCGGCTCAGAGAAGGTCTCTTTGTATTGTGACTTCCGGGTGAGAACGGGAGCTGGTTTTCAGACCAGACAGTGGTCATACAATTAGAAATCTTATCTCCGAAACGTGATCGTTAATAAAAAAAACACATTTGAATATTCGAAGTAAAGACGTTCTATTATGGCTCTGGTAAAAAGGTGAAGCGATGAAGCGAATCCAACTCGTTTTGTGCAAAATGCAAATAGGGTTTTGTTTGAGTCAATAATCATCGCGGCAGAAATGAACGAACGTTGTCCTTTGGGGAGAGGAGTAAAACACTAATTGTTCAACCTACCATTTTGTAATACAAATGTCAAATATGAAAACATTAAGAACGTACTTTTGCTATCAAGACGTTTCCAAAGAGTTTCGCGTTATAATAATTTTGTTTAAGGAAGTAAAAAAATTATTATTTAGGTGAGGAAATTCACCCCACCATCCCCCGTCCACCTAAACAGATTTGACACGCATATCAAGCAGGTCACTTCTCTCCTGCACGTAGCATTTGTTCTTCAGTTCCGAGTCGATTCTGCCAGGATACCGCCAAAGTGATGCCTTATTACTGCTCTCTGAAAATATACAGCAAAGACCGCAAGAAGAAGCTCAGAAGAGGTAAAACAAATCGTTATTCTTGTCCGAGTTCCTCATCTTGTCCCAGGCAAATTTTTTTCGTGAGCACCAGGGCAACAACTCTCGTTGAATATTTACCGAGAAAATCTATTCGGAAGCTAACACGTTTGTAGGGCACCAAAAAAAATCTGGTTTGGTTCCGTTTCAGTCGGGGTCGATTCCAATACTCTGGAGTCTCCTTCTGTGCCTGTGTGCTTATTTCCTGGAGATTGGGAATCCGAAAAGTTGTTTAATCTTGAAGATACGTGATCGTTTGCTAGTAGTGTTCATTCGCCATGCAATACTTCCCTGTTATAATTTGTGTTCCGTGTTGGTGAAGCAAGCGGATCGCAGAGCAGTTTAGTACGCTCTGACTGCGAGTTTACGAAGCTCGGTCGTTTTCTCGATCATCACCGCTTCAGCCAAACTCCATTTTCTTTTCAAATGGCCGACTGTGTGATTACAGTACAAGGTAAAGAAAATTTTCGATCTTTGAGTAACCAGACTTGCGACAGAGGATCAAACCCTTCTCCGCTTCCTGTATCGTTCGAAGTTCAACAAAACTCATCAAGGAGGATATTTCACCAGTATTTTGGGATTAATTTAGAACAGGGTAATTTATCAGCAAGACTAGAATTGAAATTGTTGCAAGTGTAGTGATAATATGGGTAAACAGACGTATTTTAGCTGGGTGAACGGTGTTATTTCTTCCGAGAACGGGTATAATATTAATGTTGGCAATTGTGTTATTCTCCCGCTAGACGTTCGACATAAACATTGCTGGTGCGCTCATATGTCTTCTTGTTTGATAATTAATCTCAATATTTATAGAATCTTTTCTAACTGTGAATCCTTTTCTCATAGCGCGTGTTTGTTGTCTTTTACTGGCCCTATCAGTCGCAAGTCTCAAACACAATTTGCTTTATTCAGCTGTTGTTGTTACAAAAATACACGAACTATGTTTGCCCTCGGAGAAATAATTTGTCAGTTAAAGCGACCAGCGCGCTCATTACTGCCTTGTGTTATTCAATTTTCAAACTTTACCGAGTAGTAAAAATCGTTTTCATGGCTTCAATTGATCAGTGAGCCTACATAGCGAGGTAATGTGTTGTTTTGTGTTCATTCTTTGCAGAATCGACGTCAAGCTCGACTCCAGAATGTGACCCAAGCACCAGTGGTAAGGAATGAATTTTGTTTGATATTTGCGCCAGTGAAACTGACATGCGGTGTAGTGGTTCGTTCTGTCATTCATTTCACTTCACTGCCATGTCAATTTCAATCACGCTACATTTTGTACTAGAACCATCTTGGCTTTCTTTACTTCCTTTTGCAAAGACGAGGTCATTTTTATGCTTTTATTATTTTGTAATATATACTGATATAGTGTGTTCAGCGCGGTTCGCGTAGTGGATACGATAAATACGGCTTATTTAGTGCGATAAGATTGTAACTTTTGATCAGAATCGTGCAGTGAATAGATTTCGATAAATTTCTAAAAGTCCAGCACTTCTTGCAAAGGTTTGTGCAGAAATACAATGTTCTTAATCATTTCCTGATGTTACGTTATGATCTCTGTTCGGTTAGCGGAATGGTACGAGTCAAAATACCAGAACTGAAAATTCAAAATACTCCCAAGATACACGGAGAATTCACTTTGGTAGATTTCTTTTCAAGTTGCTGACTTTTTCGTTCTAAACGCATTCATTTGATCAGAAGCACAATCTCGTAAATCCCCTCAGAATCGGATGGTCTTTTTATGGTGGTGTTGCGTTTGTACGTAAGTGCTTGCAAATGCAAACACGAGCATGTACGCTCCATATCTGGAGATATTGGCTCCTTGAAGTCATCACCTCTTTATGCTTTCACCGCTGAAATATTCGTGAGATTTTCATGACTTACTTAGAAAAACTTTCTTGGTTGTGTTTTCGTTATCTTTTCCAATCTACTAAGTTAGACTTAAATGATTGTCAAACCAAGAATTTACACAATTTCACAAAGGTTTACATTAGGATATTAATGCAGTCACTATCGCCACTCATATTGTATTTCAAATCTCTGTTGCCTCTGCAAACTCTCAATTCTAATATCATAATTTGCTGAGCAACACGAGCGTTATCACACTAAGTTTTTCTAGTTCCTTTACGGCTTCAGACTAATTAACCAAATACGAAATAGCCGCTTTGCAAACTGTGACAATTGGCCCGATAGACGGCAGACTTTCCAGTGATTGTTTATTCACAAAATCCCTGCGAGGGTTGCTTGCGAGTCTTCTTGAACTTGACAGATCACTTCAAATATTCAACGTGCGTTCCATACTCGACTTGTAGTATTGGCAATTTGCAGTATAAGTACGGAATGATAACTGTGTTTTAAAAGTCCCCGAAAGAGCGCAACATCTCTTATAAGTCGTCGGGTTTTGGTCATGAGTAGAAATATTGAAATAATCAGTAATTAGAACAACTAAGGGCGAACGTTTTTATAACCATAATTTATATTTACGGCTGCGAGGTCGGCATTAACTGAGGCTTAACTTATAAGTACTCGAGAATAGCATGTCTGTCGGTTTTGTGGGAGTCTTTGGATTATAAATAAGTATAAATGTAGTATGTAGTATGCGGAAAGTTATAGCTACAAGAATTGGTCAGTGACGTTTCGAACAGATGACTCTATACAAAAAGGCTTTTCCGCGTGCCATCGCGAATGTTCGTGATTTATAGTTCCGGGTTAGGAATTCGCAGAGCCTTGTAAAGGTGTGCGTCAAAGCGTTCAATAAGGTTCACTGAAAAAAAATAAAAAGGCCAATTGCCCTGAGGCTCGTTTTTTTTTACACCTCGTTTCTCTGCAAACCAACCGTCAAAACTTTAATTCTGTTTCATCTTTCCATTTTCCAACTTCCTACTGTGGTCGCATTCTATGTTATGGTTTTGTGCGTCGACGACGCCACGACAGCAGATATTAGAAAGGCTTGGCTCTCAACGACATGGGTGAGTTATTGAGCCGTCAAAACTCCTTTAGGGCGTGTTTGTTATTATCTATATCGAATAGCGCTGGGCGCTGCGACTCGGCTCTGAAGGGAGACTGAAATCCTTTAAATAAAATTTGGTGCAAAATACAAAAAGGAGTACACCAAGAAGCCATTTTTCGTTTCATTACGAAAGCGTCTGTTGATTAAATTTTCCACCAACAAGTTTGAGGGACACGCCGCTATGGTGCCTTGCTGAGGTACGGGGGCGTATAGTAGGTCACCCCGTGACCTCTCTTTTACTTCATTTGGCTATCAAGTATTCAAAGCAGTAAACTATAAAACGCGATGCCGTAATGACCAATGGCGGAATGGAAGCGGATGCGCATTTTTACAACGAGTTTGTCATCGGAGTTTTCGATGTGAAGTGTCGGAAGCAACTGGAAAGCTTTGCTTGTTTTTGCAATTTGAAAGTCGGATGCGCGTGGCTTCAGAAACATGTGTCAAGTATAATATTTGTTGTGTTAACTTTGAAACAAAAAAAGAAAAGGGTTGCGCAATCAATATGGGGTAACTTAATAAACTTGTTTACATGCACAAAAATCTATTGGCCTTTTGCCAGTTGCTGACTTGGGAAGAAAAAAGAGATGATGAAATGAGTGGGCAGGGGGGAGATATCATTGCTCTAACTAGTTAATCTAACTAAGTAATCTTAACTATGACGGAGACTGAAAACCATGTCGCCCTAATGTTGTCACCTTCATTTCTATATGCTTGAGTTCCTTCCTCATTCATATGCTTCGATTGAGTGACGTTAGGAATTGTTTCCGATATCGAAATGCTCAGTTGATAGTTGTGTTATCAGAAACACAGAATCAGCACAAAATCTGAGCCCACCAACTCATAATACAAGTTTCCTGCAAGCATTTCTTGTAAAACATAAACGCGAAGACATAAAGTTCGGGTTACTCTACTTCTTTGCATTTGGCAAGATAACTTTTGTGTTGTAATTAATACACTAAGGTTGAATGCAATAAGCCATGTGCAAAGCTTAGCCTCAAATGCGTCTGAAAAGACGCCTTTGCCAAAACCACAAAATGTGCCCTTTTAAAATCTTAGTCCCAAGTCTTGATCCCGAGTATTTACACAACCTGCATAACGTATTTCTGGTGTCAATTATTTCTCAAAAGTTTGAATTTTTTTATAACTGGACGTTTGAAAATGTTGCTATAGACGAGCCTTTCAGTTAGCAACTTGTTTTTTAAGCGTTTCACTTGAGCCTGTTCCTATGCACTTCGTCACGATCATTGAAGAATTTGATTTGCTCAGTACAGTATCAGATCTTCTGGGTGATTTAACGATGCAGTACGAATGCAGTACTTTTTACGATGAAAAACTGTTTTCACCCAAGAATTATTGAAGTTTTATAATTACTCAGAATTTACCCTTCTTTCGCTATATTGAACATTTCTGGCATGAAACTGGTTTCAGATTTGGTTCAAGTTTTGAACTATGTACTATTCTTTCCTTGTCCAAACAGTTGTTGTTCTATTTAAGTCTTTATTGTGTAAGTTGCTGTCTTCATGTCAAGCTAACATCGTAACGAATAATCGTTATATGATATAGCGTAAACATTTAACTTAAAAATTGTTCTACAGTGTGCACTGAGCACGTTTATACACACCTGACATTGCAAAATGTTTATTTATAGGTCAGAGGCGTTTTGGCAACTTGTAAAAAAGTTAAGCCGTTGTTGTGTTTTCAGTATTGAATGACAAAATTGTGCTTTGTTTAGTAGTAAGCCACTCGAGCTGTCAACGATGCATTTTTCTTTTTATCAAGGAGGCTGTGCAAAGTTACATGTTCGTTTGCTTGTATTCCTTGTTTTGTTTTGTTTTAAAATCTTAAAAATATTCACGGTTTTTAGTTGTTGAGTATCTCTTGAAGAGATGGGAACTGTTGTTGTCTGCTTTTTAAAGGTGCTAACTTTTGAACAGATGGCTGTGAGAAACTAATAGCAATTTTGTCCATTCATTATTGGTTCCCTTGGAGACTGCGTATTTTGCATAAGTTAGATTTTCTAACTTTTTTAATCAGTTTGCACCTAAGCAATAACAACATCTTGTATCTCTTGAAATTGAGTGGTCTTTGGCAATGTTTTTTTCTGAAATTGTTCTAACTTTAAATTAATCCAGTTGCTCAGAAACCAGATAATATTACCATACATTTTGCATTTGTTGAGTATTCTAACTCTTGAATCAGTTTATTCCTGGTCATGGACATCATTTTGTATCTCTTAGTCTTGAATTTGGTTGTTACAACATACTAACGTCAAAGAAGTTATGTCAACGACCATTTTTCGTTCAACTCTTGAAGTGAAGGATGTAAATTTTAAGGGAAAACTAAGTTCTTTCTCAAAATAAATGATCAGAAGAATTAATTAAATCTTAATCCTTCTTGACGAGTAAATCGCTAAGCAACAAAAGTCGATTCATTGTTTGCTTTACGTTTCTGAAACCTTAAGGGTTTGTTCTCAGAAAAATCCCTGACTCGACCTATACTAAATTCCTACCGAACACACACAGCTATTACTTAAAATTAGATCTGCAGTTTGCACAACCATCATTTAGTTTCTATGTTAAAAGTTCCCATTCCTTGGTAGCAGATTGAAACGAAACGTGTTGACAATTGAAATGAATAAAACTTTGCCAAACCTAACCACCTGTGAAGATTTAGAAGGATCACCCAAATAAGAGAACGATTAGCCGTTGCATATTCACAAAATGAAACGATTAGTGCTTTACAGAAACGAAATAAACGTCAAGTAACATTACTTTTCAAGAAAAAAAACAAGAAATAGCGAGATATTTTGATCTGATCTATATCAGTGCCAACGTTTTGCTTCTTGCGAAATAATGGAGATAATTATCATATAGCCCATAGGTGATTTTTGAAATTGAAATTTCGAGAACTGTTTTTTTTAAGTCGTCAAGGCCTCAGGTTTTAAATAAACAAGGAGGGAGCACTAAGATAGCTAGTGAGATAAGGAAGTCGCACAAAATATGTTATGAGCAACAACACAACAACAACAAGTTGACAAAGGAAATGCTATTATAAAAGCAGAGCTTAGATTGTATGGGAAACACAAAACGTTCGATTGAAGGTCGTGATCCAGTTTCTTTATTCAGCTATTGTGTTTCTCCTCATACTAGGACAAAAAGAAGAGATTACCTTTTTGTACAAAATAAAACGTAGTATACTGAAGATATATACATGCGTACGAACTTTGTACCCAGCTACAGCATTCTATAGTGATCATATAATAGCCATTTCAGATTAACTAGATTTTTCATAAAAAGCAGTGTTCACATATGATGTTGTTTCTGTTTCATTATCAAAGTAATGTCGTGACCTTGCTTCAGAGTGTCTGATTGGGATATTTGTTATATTTTATTTGCAGAGCAGGAGGATTGAATTTGAAAGCTGGTAGTCTAATATAGTTACATATTCACCGAGCTGCCGGCTGGTTGCTATTGTATTGACCAAATTCCGAGTTATCAATAAGAAGTATCTCACTGGTATTACTTAGAAGCATGCTGTAACCATTCGGAAACAAACCTTTAAAGCGATTTATTTACTTTGTAAAAAACATGCACTGAGATACTTTAAGGCAATTTGAATCAATCGTTTTTGCTACAGTTAAAGACTAGTTGTACACAACACAGTCCAGTCGAACCAAGTGGCGCCCCACTGTGGCTGCTCCCGCCACGTCACAAAAACTAAAACATATAAAAAGCGCAATTTTTGGTTAAGTTAGATATGATTAATATGAGGTGACAAAAATATTCAGTAAATTATTGCGAAAGGTGCGAGGTCAGTAGAAAACTAGCAAGTTTTCAGAACGTTTTCTTTGCGCTCACTCACTCAAAACGCGATCTGAATGTATAGACAAGACTTTAGACTCAAACTGACGTTCTTGCTTCTATCTCATTCAGATATTGGATTAATGTTTCTTGTCAGGTCAAAGAAAATAAGAAAAGGAATGGACGACTGCTTCAACTGTGTGAAAGTGAAACTATACTAATAAATTACTATCTGTGAAAAACTGAAATGCTCATGGAATACTTCTCTGGGTAACCGACTGTTTATTTGACCCCTTTATACCGACTGAATTCAAACCTTCAACTTATCGATAAAAAGCGTTGAGTCGTTTTAAAAAGGATGAGCTTGCTCGCTACAGCTGCTGGTTTTTAATCACGTATGCAAAAGGTGTTGTTGATTGAACACGACCGATTCGGTGGATTATTCTCATGCGAACGTGACTTGAATGATGCCGCCCACTTAATCCTTCTGCGCTTGCGCAATTGCTTGGAAGCGCCGCTGGACATCAGAGGCAATCGTGTTGCAAGCTTTGTATCCGGGGCTTGTGTCCGTCTGTTACGCGCTAGGGGAGGGTTGGGATGAGAATGTCTTACCGTGCTGCTTCGCGGGGTTTGTTTGCAGGCAAGGCGCAGCCGGGCTTTCTATCCGCATATCACCTGTCAAGCTGATCTAATGTTTTTGAAAAATTAAAAATAAACTCAAAAATCGTTGCCACTCAATTAGTTTTGACTCGCCTTGTGTTTGAATGCGAATTAACGCTTCAGTTTCGGTTTGGCGTGAATGCGGTGATAGTTTGCTTGAGACATGAGCTCGTGTGAACCACAAGTCTCTTTGAAAAACAGCACTGTTGAAGTCATGATTCAGTATTCTATAACCTAGTTTGATTTTTTACTCAAGCACGGGAGGCGCCGCTGTCAAGATTTTGGCTCCGTGTCCAATTTTTTCTAAATGTCTGCGCTTACGTTATGCAGCATGGACTTGCGCAGTGGTTTGTACATCGGACTTAGACTGGCAGGTTCCGGCGTTGAGTTTCGATGGTTGCGTCTCGAACACTTTTTTCTCCCTAAATAACGTGTCTTTTTCTCTCTTTTCTTATCAAAACAGAGCAATGTTGACAGAAATCGTAAGCGTTATAGCATGTAAGTGTGACAAAACAATCTACTAAATAATTCAGTACCAGCCATTTTCTCGCACAAGTATACGACATTAGATTTCCGCTTCACTCCATGAAAACTGGTTCGTCAGTATTTCCTTTCTAAATGTTGCACAAATTTTAGTGAACAAGTGAGATTGAAGTATACGCTTCGTTCCATTAATTTCCAAGCAAACGCTGAGGTTCAAGTTAAGCTGTGTGTAGCCGTCTATCCCAAGTCCTGTTTTTCATCTTCATTTTCGCCTCTTTTTCTTTTCTTCTTTACTTTTCTCTCCCTTATCTCCACGTACAGTAAATGGTTCACACACAGAGCATTTTTACGTTTCTCTAAGGTCTCTTTTTGTTTTCCCTTACGATTGTATACCAACTCTGCATTGTAATTTCAAGTATACTTACTTTTGAAAGCATATTGTAATTCATGTATAACAAGTTGTTATTATTTTTATGAGTATTGATATATTATTATTATTATTATTATTATTATTATTATTATCAGTACTGATATTACTATTATTATTTTTGTTATTATTATTATTATTATTTATTATTATCAGTTTTATTAGTATTATTACAAAGCGCTAGCCTCCAAAGCGCCTCCTTTGTTTTCAAAGGATTATAGTCTAGTCTCGAGGTATGAGTATAATCTTGGTTACTGTTCGATTATCAAATTCAAAGAAGATATTGCACAGATGTGTTTGATAACTCCTCATCAAAATGTTTTTTTTTTTGGGGGGGGGTTAATACTACAATTAGAAAACTAAGTTGTACTCACTACTATGCTTTGACAATCGTGTATTTACATACAATTATTAAGTCTCTAACTAAGGTATACTGACTACTTGGAATATTTACTCCACAGAGCCAGTCAGTGACAACGAAGCTGAGCCTGTCAGTCAGACGGACTCAGATAATCCAAGAGATTCGCCGGATGATCGCGTATTTAGTAAGTTCGGAAATTCTCCATTATTTTCTTTACATTGTCCTTTTGTCCGTTTGTCTGTCTTTGTCTTTGTTAGTATCTGTAAGTTTGTTTGTTTTGTGCTTGAGGCAAAGACGGATTTAAAAAAGCGCCTAAATTATATTGTACCAACTAGTAAACATAAAGGGTTTCCATACCTGGAGCAGTTAAATTCCAAGTAAATCATTTCTTCTTTAGACGAATCGCTTTGTAAGTCTGAACCGGACGGTCCTCCGGAAAAGAAACAGTGTCTAGAGACGAGCATAAATGGCAGTAAGTATAAATATACTCCGGTAAATAATCTTAACTGCAAAGCAATAACGCAGTAATAGCCTTTAAAACTATATATTCCTCTAGTCTCTATACTTTCTCATTCTTCTGAGTTCTGTGTCAGATCGTGTGAGCTTCGTGCAGTTCTCATAAGTTTAACAAGATCTAGATGAAATCAGTAAAACGTAGCTCTGCCTGTTACTGACCTCTTGTGTACGTTTGTATCAAGTCTTAGTCGAAAAGTTCCACTCGTAGATTTATTCTAAAATAAACACTGACTGACATTAGACATCACAAAAAGAAACCGAACGATCGTGACCATGTTAACGAATATATGTGATGGCTTGGTTGCTGAAAAGTGTAATAAGAAGAACACTGATTTATCTACATATAACTAAAGTAATACAAGAGTAAAGATCTCCAAACCTGTTTTCTTTCCCAGGCTTGCTACAGCCATGTGACTTTTTCCATCGTGTTTGCTACGTCATTGCCATCCGCCATTTTTGATTATCAAAAGGCGCGGCTGCATAGAACGAGTCCCAGTTCTCGGCTATGCACACGGTCGAGGCGGCAAAGACTAAGTTAACTAGCGGTTTTTAGTCGCCTAAAATGGTTAAATACTCTGGTATCTGCGATTTAGTTCCTCTGGGGATTTTTAAATTCTTTAAAGCGAAAGGCAGAAACAACTGAATTAGGTAGACACTTCGAGGTCTTAAGAATGAGTAGGGTTAGGCGAGGAGATTACTATTTAGTTGCCAAAGGATTTCTCCGATAAATAAGGATTCCATCAGCTTCAGTCAAAATGAGCTGTCTATATATACTGATAGCCTTAATCGTAAGGCGATAATCCTGTTCAGCGGATAAATCTTTATTCTGATCTAGTGAATAAAATGGCCTTAATTCTTAACACTTACCGCTGGACTAGCGCTCTCCACACTCTGAACAATTGTTCAGACAACATATTTCAGCCACTGCAATCTTGACCTTGGTTTTAGTATAAAACCAAAAGGTATGAACATTTACAACTTTACAGTCAAGAAGGGATGAGGATTTGGCGCACTTTAACTATGTTTTTGTGTATTGCTATCGTTTGTCAAAACCCGCCAATTTAAGCCGTGCCCCCACCTCAGCTCGGCCTTAATACTTTGTAATTCTTTCGTTTCAGGTATACGCTCGCCGCCCTCATTAATTCCCAATGGGTTTTACAGCTCGCGTCACATCCCACCCCCCAACGGCTTCATTACCTCCCGCCACAACGGCTACCCCCTACCGCCGCCCCTCCAACCCCTCTTCGCGAGAATCAATTCATTTTCGCCCCTGGCAGCTTATATGCCAAGAGACTTCCCAACTGAACCAAGAGACTTTCATAGAAGGAGCTTATACACCGATAAGGGAGAGTTTCGAAGAGAGCGCACGATGAATCTGCAGAGAGATCTGCGAGAACATCCGAGGGACTTGGAATATAAGGAGTTTCGAGAACTGCAACCAAGCGATTCTCTAGATTCAAAAAGGGAAACTCGGAATTTTCCGAGAGACTTTCGTAAATTATCCGCTTATCGAGGTGAAGGAGAACTTCGAGAGAGGGATTTGGAGAGTGAATCCCGTGGGGAGCCTATGGAGTGTCATAGGGATCCCACTGGTTATCGTAACGAGCTGCGAGCCCACACGAGAGAACCGAGGGAATTGCCAAGGGCTTTCGATAGAGACTATCGTGAGTTCGAGAGAAACTATCATAGTAACGATATGGACTCGAGAGAGCTGGCGCGAGAATTACTAGATTTTCATAGGGAAGCTCGAGAGAGGGAATTTATGCGATTGCGAATGGAGAGAAGTCACAGAGAAATGCTGCAAGACTCTAGACACCCAAACCACAATGCTAGGGTTATCAGACAGCAACACAGAACTTCCGACAGGGAGGACAAAAACAAGACAAGAGACTCTCAAGATGTTTACCCGCGGGAATATTCCCCGTTCACGAGTCCTCCACGCGAGTTTGTCCCTACAAGGCCACCACCAACTGTCGCTCCAACGAGCGTAATACGAAATGCAGTAACGTCGTCATCAGGCAACAATATGTCACACAACGAATTCGCCTCGGCGTCACGCGGCAATGCTGCACCTCTGCCACACACTACACTTCCGCCTGTGTCACGCACTGATGTTAGCCAAGTGCCACGCCACGATGCACGAAGGCATCGCGGCGACAGGCTTTTGCATTCAAACACCTCTAAACTGCCTCAACTTCTTTCCCCGCCGCTAGAGTCGGCTAGAAAAGAGGTGTTACCTCCAAAGGAACGACTGAAAAAGGATTTGCGGAAGGAGCTGGCGAGTATGAGTGACAAGCTGTGGAATAACGTGCCGTCACCAGAGGTCCCCATGGATGACGTGTCTTCGCCATCGCCTAGCAGCAGCCTATCAGCGAAGGAAGACGACACGGAAAGCGAGGTAGAGGACCGAGCTTCGCCCACACCGCCACGCTCACCAATCACGATAAAACTGAAGATCGATTCAAATGGCAAAGCTTCGCTCAAACGGAGGCAAAGTTCGAGCTCAACGGACTCCGGGACTGAGGACGTTAAGGAAGGTGAGTGGTATTGTACATAGCATATTGTAGTTGGAGACGAAGTATCTTCGATTAGTTGGAAGACGAAGCTACTTTTGTGATTGGCTGCGAAGACATTTTGGTTGTCGTAAAAACAACCTTTGTAACTGCCTTTACGATTTATCGTGGATGATGAATTAGTCTTACGTCTCCTATAATGGTTTGCTTCAGTGTTAACATCATTCTCCACCGACCCGTTTACTTTGTAGAACGAGCGCCCCTAAGCTCTCTGCCTAGCATCCTTTGAACATTACTTGACATCATTCTCCATAGATCGAGTAACCCGGGCTTGGCCACCCAGCTTGGCCACCATCACTTGACATATTTTCCAATCACTGACCATCCATTACCCTAATTAACCTACAGATCGAGCACCCCGACCTTATTCGACCAACCGTCATAGTTTATAACACCACATGAC
>JAOBYE010723133.1:0-10406 GCA_025403585.1 Parazoanthus swiftii
TATTTTATTTATTTATTTTTACGTTCTTTCATTCATTGGTTTATTTATGTATTTAGTTAGTTAGTTAGTTTGTTAGTAAACTAAAAAGTTAGTTAATTAGTTAGCTTGTAAACGCTTTCACTTCAACAAAAGCTAGGGAATTAGATATCTCCAATACTAGTTTTATTCATTCACAAACAACTGATCTTCAATTGTTTTACAAGTGAAAGTAAAAAGTTGAGTGGATCACGAAATCAACCAAAATAGTTCAGTTGACTTTCCCAAGTAACTTAGCTAAATTTCGACAGTTCGGTGAATATTAAAAGGAAAGGAATAAGGTTAAAGATAACTAGAGACAGTGTTTGTGTTTGTAGGTTACGTGTTGATCTTAAAATCGGTACATTTTCACCGTTTGTGTTGGCGTTTACGACAGTAATAACAAGGTTTTAAATATAGTTAAAACTATCTATTTGTGTATTTTATATATATCTATTATATTTAAATCTTATTAGTTAATTGGTTTGTTATGTACTACATGTGTTATATATATAATGATGTAGTTTTTTTGTTTAATTGTCTACAGAGTTAGTTAAACTTTTGCATTTGTTTTGTGGTTTACCTGTTCAGAATTTCTAAGGCCCCTTTGGTATTTTAATATAAGGATTTTTTTTCATAAGATCAAACTTTGTTAAGTTAAGAACATATAAGGAACAACGTCAGCTCAAGCTCAGGTTTAGTATCACAAAAGTCAGTAACTATTATGACTGTGTTGCATATAAAAATAAGAAAAAAATATTAGGAAGAAATTTTTAAACGATACATCAAAAAGAGAAAAATAATAAATGTTTCTTTTTAGAAAATAAATGTAGTTTCGTCTATTTTGCAGTTAAAGGAGAGAATAACATCAATTAATTCTCATTTGAAGAGTTTCAGCAATTTTGATAAAAATGATCAGACGTCTTACCACAATTATGAATATGATTTCGATCATATTCGTGCCTCAGTTAATCTACCCAATTTGGTATTACAAGGTTTAATTTAAAGAAGTTTCCTCTCCGCCGGTTTTCTCACAATCTAGGAGTAAAAATTAAGTAAAGAAAACAACAGTGGGTGTCGAAGGAAGAAGATACATATACCCAGAAAACTATTCTTCCAGTAGTATATATTTGATATTTTGAAATCCCACTGTACTAAAACAACTTCGACTATCCTAAAAATCAACCCCGAAAACAACTAAAAGTTGTTAATAATAATGAAAATAAGAGGAATAAAATGATGATGGTGATGATTATATAAAGGTGGTTAGTCGGTATGCCTATTTCATAACTCTAATTTACTGCAGGGCTTTGAAAATAGTTCGTTCTTTATACAAGTACAACCGATAAATGAAATGCTAAGAGCTCTGCTGGCAGAATTAAAAAGCGTTTGAAGCCAACAAAAGTGCAGGTACCACAAGTTTCTGGTTCCATTCTATTCAGTTCGCTTCTTCATGATAAATAAATGCATGCAAATTAATACAAAGATCTACTGCTCGGCGCCAGACAATGCACTTGCAGTTGAGAAAGCAACATTTGGTTGAATTTATACTAGAGACGGATCATCCGTCTTGGGACGAACTTGGGCAGAGAACAGTAGTTCATCTGATAATCCGTCTGTGAATAAACACGAGAACACAGACGGATCATCCGTTCAGACGAACGCATGTCGTTGGAGGTAGTTGGACAGTCCATTGCGATGCGAGCCACGTGCACTGAGGCGGGTCTACAGAGGTCCACTAAAACCCGGAAGTACAGTAATTAGTACTTATGTTCAACACTAACAGCAGGAACAAAGAAATTACCCTTTCCTGTTTGCACTGAACAAGAATTTTATTTCTCTTCAAATTCAACAAGAAGGTCTTGTTTTGGAAAATGGAAAAATGATGACAAATAATGCACTTTAATATTTTTTTATGCAAGAAATATAAAAGGTAAACAAATATCAGAAATTTCCAGGGGGGTGTAAGCAATAACATTCCTTTGGGAGGGGTTCTGCTCAAGTACCCCAAAACGGAAGTTCCAGGGGGAGAGGTCCTAAGAAGATTCCTTTTGTGGTCGGGATGTGAATATTCTTTTGAACCACATATCTAAGCCACTTATCCATTTTATCTTTATCCACCATCTTATCAAATTGAATGTCATTTTGTTGAAGGAAATGCTGTAACTGCTCTCTTTCATTACACCCTAGTTTTGCTGTTCTTGTTTGGACAAACTTCTTCAGCGTCAGGTATGGACACCGTTTGTTTAAGAAATGCTCCATGCTTAGCGTGCGTCTATCGAGTTATGGGTGCACGTGGGAAGTTGGGAGAATTAGAGTGGCACGAGGCGAAGCCGAGCGCTTCTCTAGCTTCTCGAGTGCTCTTTCAACTTCCAAAGTGCATCTATAACTCGATAGATGCACAACTAAATTATGGACCTTTTCTTTTAGAACATTGCCTCAGCAACTTTAAGCAGTACTTATAAGAAAAAAGACAAGTAAGCTGATAACGTACAAAATTCTCCTAAACCGTTCTGAGCGTTTTTATTGGTTGAACGCGAGCACGCGATTTTATAGACGCACGGGCGTACGCTCGCACCATGCAAAAACCGCGCGAAAATTGCCAGCTATGTTCTAAATACATTAGTCTGTTTAGAGGCAGTATTTATCAGCACTGGGAGAATGAGTTTCACGTTGAAAATTTTAATAATTATAACAAAAAAAAGTTATAAAAATGATGATTAAATTATATTATTGACAACAACATAAAACTGTCAATAATAATAATAATAGTAATAAAAGTAATAACGTTTTTAAGCTAGGGTATATTTAACTACTCTATTGAAGAAACAAAATCTTAGAACGTTCTGTATTCCACTTATGCCTTGCTGCAGATTAACATCTTTAATCTTGTTGTGGCCTCCTTGACTTTAGGTAACAATGGGAACCTAAACCCTTAGCGTGATTAACGTTACTTTTTTTATAAACAGGATAGAAAAAACCTATAAGTGTAAAAAACTATGCATGTTTTTCTTCTTTTTTATTCTTTCCAGGCTATGAAGAAAAAAGTTGCAACAAAGATATTCATAATAAATAAATAAATACATACATACATACATACATACATACATACATACATACATACATAATTAATTAATTAAATAAATAATTAGTTAATGATAGTTATACATAATAAAAGCAAATTCGATAGCGGGAACAGTAAGCTACCGATAAGCTACCGATCTTAGAGAAGAGTAGCGTCAAGTTATAACTCACATTTCTTTCCGGTGTGGGTTCATAGATGCACGAGAACAACCCTTATTGAAATAGCTGTATTATACTTGCCACAATAGCTAAACTGCAGGACGTATTTCCTGTATATATCTTTATGGAACATTCTGACACGTGCTCTGTATTCTAGAAAAAACTAGGATGATTTTGTTGGACTGCTTTTTTCACTGTGAAAATCACTTTTGCCTATCGCACGTAGTGATAAGCATTTCCGGAGAGCAAGTTATCAACTATTTTCGTTGTGCTAGCATAAGAAGAGAAGATAAGGCGTCATAAGGGTTTTACATTTTTTAAATTCCATCTTGTCTTGCCTCATAAAATCCCATATCTATTTATTAATAAACCGATTTCGATATATTAAAATTCAGTCTGAAATTAAGCAAAAGATATCAACACGAGGCTTTGGGAAATAATCCATACAAACTCTTCATCTTATTTCCAGAGCCTCGTGTTGATGTCTATTATTTTCAGGCTGAATTTTATGTATCGAAATTGGTCCATTGAGTCTAATGAAGTAGTAGCAGGAAGGGTATTTAATCTTTTTTGCCCTCTGTCTTATAGGCCAATTTCATTGTTTATATTTTGCCTTCAGCAATACATTCTCTGTAATTTTCAACGTTTTTAAACATTTATTTCTCAGTAATTATTTGATATATCACGCTAACATTTGCAATGAATACTCATTGTTCTATGTAATATCAAATTCTGGACTCATTTTGGTTTAACCCCGACTTTAGTTTAATGCTGCATTATGTTAATGAGGGAAAATGCCAACATGACGTCATCTGAAACTCGACTATTGAACAAAGTAGTTTTAAGGAGTCTATAGTTTTAAATTAACATAACTATTTGCATTTTATTATATTGCATATTATATTCATTTTAGTACTTCGTAAATAATTATGGCAGAATAGCCTTTCAAGAGGAGTCATAACAAAGATATTGTATTGTACTGTATTGTATTGAAGGGGGCGGGGTAACAGGCACGTGACAAACCGCCCCCAGATCCACCCCTGAGGGGGAACGGGTTCACAGCTTAGATCTCAGCTTTTGTTGATCAAGCTCGATCAGAATGATCGGAATGATTCTTCAATTGATGATGGTTTGTCTTGCAGTCTGCCTCTCTGGCGTACAGACTCTTATGGCAAGCCCTTCCAATTCTTCTGAATTTACAAGTCCCGAATATCCAGACATATACCCTAACAATGTTACATGCACATGGACGATCACCGCACCCTCGGGTTATTTCGTCAAATTGGATTTCAGCATATTCAGTTTGCAGTACAGGTATGAACAAGCGTCCTGTGAAAGCGAAGACCACGTGGAGGTGCGAGATGGAAAATCGTCTTCAGCCGATCTTATCGATCGATTTTGTGCGACTGATAAAACTGGATATCATTATCAAGGCGTTTACTCTAGTGGCCGATACATGTTTGTGAGATTCAAAAGTGACACGTTCAATTCTAGTCGCCCATTTCGGAATGGTTTTCGTGCAACCTACAGGGCAATAAAGCATGGTAAGTTTATATCTGAATTTTAAAAGAATTTTAACACGTTTATAAACGTTTACTTAACTTTATTATCGCATATATTTATTGTTAAATATATTATAAAAAATGTCCTACTTTTGAGATTATATCTTTCAAAACTTGTAAAGTTGAACGTAAAATAACGATCGTGTCTGTTTTAAAACGGCGTGATCAGCTCAAATGACGTATCAATGATAGATAGTCAAGGCCAGGGAGATATTGCATAAAGTTTTATTATATGCGATATGACGTTTCTAGAGAGTCCGGACTATAAGATCGTTTCACCTGCTGCAAAACAAATGTAAGCAAAATAATATTTTTTAATATCATATATAGCATTTAACACAACCTTCAAAAACATAAAACGATTTTCCAAAACATTTCTTATGTTGTAGCGAAGATTTCCAAAAATTTCCAAAGATTTTTCAAATTATTTCCCGAAATTTAACGATCATTTTCAAAAACTACTATCATATTAAGAACAAGGAAATATTTATTATAGCAACAACAAAAAGGGGTCAAAACCGTTACCGATGCACTCAAAAAGTTTCCAAAGGTTGAACAAGTGCCAAGTACAGCCTGAAATAAAAAAAACAGTGAAATAAGCCCACAATGCACCGTTTTACTCTAGCTTTATTGTTAGAGATGTAGTTAATTCGTACAGGCTGCAGTTAGTTTAAAACGTTTAATACAAAGAGGAAAAAGTTTTATCATTACCTTACGCGGCGACTTTTCCGTTAACCTTAATTTATACATGTAAAATTCCTTATTTCATTGTGAAATTCACCAGGTGCTGCTTGTTCAAGTTTCAAACATACTATGATTAACTTGCCCCCTTTTTAATAGGCGGATCGAGAAATTAGTTTAAACTTTACCGAAACATGCGTGAATTAACCTTTACTATTACGAATCATCAATTACTTACGAATTCTAATTCCTTCCGCAGTAAAATCCTGCTCCGTGGAGAACGCAGTTGACCAGAACAGAAACATCATTTTGACCACATCATCAGGAACACTCGAGGGACCACCAAAGCAAGATTGGAAAGACCAATTTCGTTTCCACGGGTGCACTTGGAACATCGAACTTCCAGCCAACAGAAGCATCGTAAACTTTACATTTACACATTTCGAAAAGAACCCGTTCTATTCAAGCTGCGTGCAGGTGCATATGCCCAGAGACTGTCTATCACAACCTGGGCGTTGTAGCCACCGAGTCTGCAAATCTTACGATTACCTTGACATTTATGATGGCTTTGCAAACACAGGTATTTTTCTTGGACGATATTGTAGAGAAGTCCACCCACCACAAAGAATCTTTACAAGAGGGCGCAGGATTGCCATTGTGTTTCGTCGGTCATTTTTAAGCCGCATCAAGCGATTTTCTGCCACTTTTTCATCATTAGCCCAGAATGGTAAGTAGTTTGGATGGCGATTTCCTTGCTGCTGAGTTGTCTTTGCAGTCGTTGCCTTTTGTATACTAGGGACTTATGAAGCTGGAATGCGAACATCGACGAAGACGGCTGCTGAATTTTTAAATTTCCGTTTTCCGTTTTCTGGTTTGTAAAACTCAATCGTTTCTCTTTTGTTTTGCCTGAAGGTGTGTGAATATGAAAAATTAAAAGTTTCATTTTGAAGCCACGCGGAGATTGAAATGATTCATACTCTGACGTTCACATTCTCTTAAACTTCAAAATTGAGGTTGTCACGTTCTGTTTTTCAACGTCGACGGTGGAAAATGGCCTGCTGGTTGCATTCCGACGTGAAATTATTGTGTTCTGTATTTAAGTCTTTTGTTTTGCAACGTTCTCGTTGACGTTCGCGTCCCAGCTTCTCTAGTATTTCCTGTAATTAGACCCTTGCAATTAAACTATGTAATTGTTTTTGCTTCTGTTAACTGGTTTAGTTTATGGTCAAGTAGCTAACCTCCTCAGTGTCACTGAGCAAATATTAACCTTCGGGTATTCATATCAAGGGAGACACGAGTCAAAACAGCGTCTCGTTTCGGGAGACGTTTTTACATAAATGCAAAGAACGAGCTGGGAATATACGATTTAAACAAAAAGAAAATCAGAAAAATCTTTTGTATCTGCTTTCAACCGCCGTAGTCGGTCTTGTCCAAGCTTCAACGCTGTACGACAGCTTATAAAACATGACAAAAGAAAACCAAGCCACGATATCAATCACTAATCTCGAAGTTGAGGAAGAACTGTTTTAAAATTATTTTGCTGATATATTACAATAGGGTAAGTAGGAAGTGTTGGTACCATTTGAACCTAAATCAAGGAAAGGTTATTCACAGCGGCAACAAACCCGCAGTGTTCCATTGTCCTAAACGGGAAAAATGCTATACACTTCTGATTCCATAGCCAATTCATGTAGCGCCATTTGCCAATGGTTCGCTAAAACAAACAGATTCAGACTGAAAATGACATATCGGCCTGTTCAAGAACATCCCTCCGGGTCCAGGACCCGCTCGTTCTAACAACAGGAGGTCTTCATCCATATAGGTTCTCGAAAGTTGTACCATCTCAGTGTGTTCATGTAAAATTTAATTTCTGAAATTTAACTACACATACTTTATGAAATCAACTTTATTTTGCGATTGTTTGCAGCTGTTTCAGGTGTTTGCGAATCCTCAAAGGCGCAGAACAAGATTCTTGTGACTGGCTCGGCAGGCGTTATATCCAAATTCATTTCCCCCGCCATCCAGTATTCAAGCAACTTCGACTGTACGTGGACAATTACGGCCCCGTCTGGAAAACATATTAAGCTGACTTTTCTAAGCATATTCAAACTGGGATCTTCTTGTGACCGGATAGGAGATCTGAGAAACTATGTTCAGATAAGAGACGGAGCGCTGACAACCAGTCCTTCACTTAGCAAGTTCTTTGGTACACTCACGCCCGCACCGGTTGAAACGTCAGGTCCTTCGGCGGTGGTACAGTTAAAGTCACGCAGTGTTTGGTCACGTGGATTCTTTGCAATGTACGAAGCAACAGACAAAGGTAAAATCGATATTTGACTACATTTCACCACAGGTCACCCAAGCTCTTAACACCTTACTGGAAGACTTGACGCGACTTTGTAGGCGGAAAAGTCGTCCGAACTATAAATCACTAATTGTCACTGATCAAAAAAAAATTTGAACATCAATGTTGAAATTACTTGTGTCATGTTGGTCTATTTGTCTAGCTTCTTGTAGAATATGGGTGCGTTCTGCCCATTACATTGAAAACCCATGACTTTAAGGAAGTGAAGTATTAAATGTAGTGGAGTTCAAGCCAGATGTTTTTCATTTCCTCCACCGGAATGTGATAGAAGACCGTTAGTTTAGTATTTAATTGTAAAATAGACAGCGAAATTTGATTATGTCGTTGACTTTTTTAAAAGCGACAATTTAACAGATCGAATATACTTTTTCTCCGATAGCTCCGATTCGCGCTGAGGGTCCCTGCTCCCCCTACAACAGATCTGCTCGATCCTTCACTGTGAGAACGTCTTCTGGGATTATCACCAGTCCCAACTACCCGAACATGGTTCCCGTAGGCATTGAATGTGTGTGGAAAATAGCTGTGCCTGATGGGAAACGAGTCAAGTTTGTTATCAACACCATAGATCTATGGTGCGACGATGCCTTCCTCGAGCTGAGGGATGGACCCAAGTCATCCTCCAAAACGTTAGGACGATACTGCGGTGTTTCTCAACCAAAAAATATTTACACAACTGGCCGCTATCTGTGGATAAGTTTCCGTTCCGGATATAAAATGTGTATAAATTCACGAGGATTCCAGGCTTTTTTCGTTGCCGTTGACAAAGAACGTAAGTTCCATTTATTGTTCATTGCCAATATTTAGTTGTCTATTTTTTTAACTTTTCCCATGAGAAGCGAAAAATGCATATAGCGTAGAGCTTAGTTCCCGCTAAAACACGCCATTAAATAAGAAATTAAGATAAATAGAAGTCAGCATCTGGTTCCTACAAGGGGTTAGTCTGCAAAAAACAAAATACAGATACCGTTATTTAAGGGGAACGTCGCCTATCGATTTTTCCACAAGGTGCAAGGTGCCAGGTGCCATTTTCCTGCCCCCCCCCCCCCCCAACACACACATACACACACTCACGCTACACCACCACCGCCACCACCCTGAAAAACGTCACACTCAATTATAACTTTTCGTTTTCCCTATCATAAAATGTCCCTCTAATAACTTTTAGAACAGCAAATATCGGTAAGTAGTTTGACACTCAGGAACTAACCACCGTGAAATTTACGTTTAAAACGTTATTTTCAAACAGAGAAAAAATTTGACAGTCTGTACACGCTTGTTCAGCTGTATGTAAATTAACGAGAAGTTAAATACGCCACTTAGAAATGCTCCATAGATTTAACAACAACGTGATTTTTTTTTAATGCAAGTAATAAATATGAATAAAGTTAGTGAAACGGATTTTCTCAGACATCTGTTTATATGTTGATATATTATCTGACAAGGATTTTTAATCAGTTCTTCTACTATTTTTCGGCATGAATCTACAATTAACCTGAGCTTCTCACTACATTATCATATTATTAACAACTTGAACTAGATCCTGGTGGGTTGAAAAAGAGATGTTTTTAATACTACCGTCTATAAAGAAAGGCTATAAAGAAAGTCTTCAAGGGCGTATGGCTGCCCATGGCAGAAAGCCTTAAACAGTAATAGAACTGGGTCAAGTATGCGAATAATAAAAGCCATGTCACTGCCTTCTCGTGAAATTTTTGTACCTGTGTAGATAATTTTCGCTTTCACTTACAATAAACAAAAAAATATTAAGCTAACTTCTTTAACCCTATTAAGCCTGGGGGTGGGCTTAATTGATGCCCGCGCCAATTATAAGAAGCTTGCAATTGCAAACAATTTAAGATAATCCTTCCATATCGTGGGACTTTTCCTCAAATTTATCTACCAATTTAGTGATGTGGTAAAATTTATGTTATGGGGTCGGATGTTGCCACGAAAACAGCAATTTGAAGGGCATGTTTTGCTGAAATTTGAAAAACTTGCTTTATGTTTAATTTTTAATCAGATTGTGATGCTTGGGAACTCAGACTGAATTCAGTCGATATGTGACGTCATTGATGACGTCATACAAATTTAAGTGTAAATTGCAGAATTTGATCCAAGATTTTTTGGCTGTGTGTGCTTTCTGTGCAAAAATTAGAAGGAAAATTTAGAAAAACACCATGGTGACGTAATCATGACGTCATATTGGTTTGTGACATAATGCAATTAATTAGGTAGTTTAGTTCTTTCTAACCTCCAAGTTTCATGACAATAGCATCAATACTTTCGGATTTATGGAGGGCCCCTACCCAGGCCCAGGAACTCCATAAAAGCCCAGGCGGAATAGGGTTTTAAAATACTCAACATACAGTAAAGTATTAACTCAGTTCCAGAATTTGGACTTGGCGCGATCAGTCTGATGTTGTTTTGTTTTCTTCATTTTTGCAAAATCAAAACAGTTTATCGATGTTTTTTTCACGGCGTTTACTTGCATAAACGTCAATGCTCCGACACCCCCACCACCCCCCCCCCCAAAAAAAAACAGA
>JAOBYE010723144.1:0-10405 GCA_025403585.1 Parazoanthus swiftii
TATCGTCAGCGTACATTCTAGGCTGACAATTTGTTAAACAATTTGGCAAATCATTTATATACAAAAGAAACAACAAGGGCCCCAAAATGGTTCCCTGTGGCACGCCACAGCTAAGCAAGCAACTTTGAGAAAGTGAGCCATTAATGCTACACTTCTGTGTTCGTTTGTCTAAATATGACGTGAACCATTTATGAGGAATATCCTTTATGCCATAATTGTTTAACTTGGATAGAAGGACATCGTGATTGACAGTATCGAACGCTTTTTTTAAGTCCAGGAAAACAACAGCATTTATTTTTCCTTTGTCGATGTTGTACGCCCAAGTATCTGTAGCCTCAAGGAGGGCCGTGACGGTGGAATGAAGAGTCCGAAAGCCTGACTGATGTTTACAGATTATATCGTGTTCTGTTAGGTATGCATATAATTGGTCGTAAACTATTCTTTCGAACACCTTGGCTATAATTGGGACCACAGATATTGGGCGATAATTGTTCATGTCATCACGATTTCCTTGTTTGAATAAAGGTGTTACTCTGGCACATTTCCAGTCTTCTGGAAAAATGCCTAGGCTTAGGGACTGGTTAAAGATGTGACAAAGCGGAATACAAATAAGGTCCGCGCATTCACGGACGAGTCTGGCTGATATCTTATCCAGTCCAGTGGCCTTTGATTTATTTAATTTATTAAGCAGTGAAAGAACTTGATTTGTTGTGGTGGGGCGGAATTGAAATCGTTCATTTGTGCTAGTAAGGTACTCTAAATGACTATTGTTACATTGGGATGGAATTTCACTCGCAAGTTTTGGACCAATTGTCGCAAAATGATTGCACTGATGCTGGGTCAGGACTAGAGAGAATAGAAAATCTGCTTCAAGTCTTACACACATGACCAGTACAACTGGAAATTTGAAAAGTATGGGAAACCTACCAGGTATTGTAGTGTTCCAACAAAGGTCTGTGCTACACTGCAGCTTTCATCCAGCTGTTTAGCATACCCCAGGTCAATCAGCTTGTAAGTTGGCTGTAGTTAATATTGGCAGAAAGTGGTTTGTGGTGAGCAGTATGTATGTTTTATTTTTAATGGGCACTTCTTACTACTGAACATATATGTATCTGGAGTTAACTTAATGCACAGTTATAAATGCTTTCATTACCAATTGGTAACTTGCTTTTTAAAGAAACTTTGAATATTGTACCTGGTCAATTTGATAACTAGGATAATCACTGCTAAGTATTAAGGACTGTTCATTATTTTTAAATGCATAATGCTGGGTTGGACAGTTTCAAGTAGAGTTCTTCGTTTTTTCAGGTGTTGTTGGAAATAAAGTCAGCAAAATTTTGCAAAACCTGCATGTATATATTTTGTCACAAATATTTTTGTCAAAGATCCAATACATTTTTCCAAACCAGAATTTTTGTCCAAACTGGTAAACCACATAAAATAATAATGAATGATCCCTTAATGTATGTACATGTCAAGTTGTTTGATGCCACCCTTTGTACGCTCTAGATATCTTCCAAGTACATGTAAAGTACATGTATAGTCTACATGTAAACCAAATGCAGTAATACATCAATTTCATAAAGACAGGTACCATACAAAGATGGATAGAGAACTCTGACTATCTGGCACTCAAAGTTTGATTTACAGGTTACTATATTATATTGTGTTGTATTCAATGTATCCAATGTGTGATTCCAGAAAATATCTGAATGTTTCTCACAGAGGAATAATTCATCATTTGATACACCCTACCCCGTCAAATTCCATTCCATTATCAATTTACAAATTCCTTGGCTTCCAAGACCACTCCACTTCCCTTCCCCTTTGGTATTTCTAATTGCCACAGACTGTGGCGAGGGATTTAGATACAGTGGAACCCTGTTAATACGACCACCAACGGGCCAAAATAATGTGGTCGTATTACCGGGGTGGTCGTATTACCGGGGTAGGATTATATTTCATAGCAAACATGTTTTAACTAACGTGTATTTCAAGCATATCCGTGCTTCACATGTTTTACAACTATTCTCATGCCTTTAAACAGCTTTCAAATAACAAAATATACTTTCAACTCTGAAACAGAACTATTTCAACAGCCTACATGTAGCTTTTACAAGAGCTACTGAAACAAAACAAACAGTAACGATTTGCCACCACTGATAACAAGAAGAAAAACAGATAACTGGCTTTAAATCTTTTCGTCTTTGTCCATGA
Source organism: Parazoanthus swiftii (assembly GCA_025403585.1). Classification (NCBI taxonomy): domain Eukaryota; kingdom Metazoa; phylum Cnidaria; class Anthozoa; order Zoantharia; family Parazoanthidae; genus Parazoanthus; species Parazoanthus swiftii. The sequence continues at coordinate 2,218 of JAOBYE010723144.1, forward strand.
TGAGAGAACAAATTAATTATTTTGATGTTATGTCAATACTGGCTAATTAGTGCACTTTTAGTTAGAGAAGTTATTGTTTCAAAAGTGGTTGTTGGTCGCATAAACGAGGTGGTTGCATTAATGGGGCGTTTTTATAAGAAAATGTATGAGCGTTTTGCCGGGCCAAAAAAGAGTGGTCGTAATAACGAGGTGGTCATATTAACGAGGTGGTCGTAAGGTGAGGTTCCACTGTATCACACTATCGCAAACATTGGCAACTCACCCGCCCACCAGCATGACTGATAACTATGTTCTCAGGCTTGATATCGCGATGGATTATGCGATGGCTGTGCAGAAACTGCACTGCAGAAGCTGCAAGAAAAGCAAATTAACTTAGTACAATAATCAGATTTACAAACTACTGTATTCTAGTCTTAAATGTTTTACTTTTGTTTAGAAACAAAACCTGCTATTGAATAAAATTTTACTCAACAGTAAAAATTTAACTTATAACAAAAACATTATCCAAAAGCTTTTTTCACAACCCTTAACAAAGCATACTCTTTCTTTGTATCCCCTCCCCCTTCCATAAATGTGCAGAAATAACTGATTTTTTGCATACATGTAGTTAAATTGTATGAATGATCATATTAGTATACAATAAAAAAGATAAATTATATTGAAGTGTACAGTACATGGGAAGAATCGTACAGCAGCTGCACATCAGTGTGCACAATACTGTTACTGTGCAAAAGAGCACATCGCTGTAACTGTAAAAATGAGCACAACGCTGTAACAGTGATAATGGTGACATTGATGCAACAGTAATACAGTACATGATTGTACTACTAACAGTGCAGTAACACTGATGCAGCTGGCACTACTGTTAGGTAATGTGGGCATTGATGCTACAGTGACGTAAAGCGACATGAATGCAGCACCGTAACAGCAATGTGCACAGACAATGCTAGTGTATCAGTGATTTAAAGTGACAGCACTGTTACAGTGATGCAAACTGTCAGTGCTGTAATTCTACATAGTGCTGTACAAACTAGTTCACACCACTGTTACAGTGCACTGGTGCACATTGCTGTTACAGCGCTGTCAGTTTACATCATTCACTGTAAGTTACAGCACAATGTACATCACTATCGCAACACTGTTACTTCCATTGCTAACACATCACTGTCAATACCATCACTGTAGTAGTACTGACCATGCCAATTATTGTTACACTATTGTACTGAGCACTATCACTTAATTTGCTGTCGGTCACATCACTGCTAAAAACCATCACTGTTACAGCAATAATTATCAACATCACTGTGGCAGTAATGTTACTAAATATCGCTGTTATACTGTATCCCTGTCAGATTCTAGCTGTGTATGACATGGTACAGTAGAATTTGATTTTTTTGCTTTGTTGGTCCACCATTTGTAAACATGGAAAAGACAAGGAAAGTAAAGTTTTACCATGTTAAGTTGGCCAAAAAATGTCATTTGATAGTGAATGCGGATTTCTCTGTCTCCCAGAAGACAATCGATCACCATGAATTAAGAGTGCATATTTCAATATACTGTAAACAGCATAATTTTCGAAACTGTCCTAATTACTTCAGACCCAGGGCTTAACTTTTATGGTCAGTCGTCGATAGTTACAACATTACTATGAAACTGTCAACTGTTAATATGAAAAGAGCCAAGATGGTGCCAAACGCCAGCAGTCTCTTTTTTCAACCTGACCATGCCCATTTTCACCACCAGTTGCAGTCCTACTGCGTGCATTTGTTTTGTTTTGCTTTATCATTTTGTGCCATTTTGCTGGTATTACATGACTTACATGTATAACAACACTGCAATTGATGAAAATGAAATTTATGCCTCCCATCTCAAAGAACCCTCAGTTCAACAAACTAACATGTTGCAAAATAAAACAGCCAAACTTGCATGTTTTGTTGAAAGAGCCAGGCCAGTTAATTACAGAAACATCATTTGCATAGTCATTATACTGTAACCTACCAATATCTGCAGTTGTCCTTAGCAGAGTTGATTCTTTAAGGCCACAGCAGTTCACAGCAGCATTTAGTACCTGTACATGTTAATGTAGTATGTTATATTGATCAAGCCCAAGTAACACTGACAATAATGCAGACTGGAATAGCAGAGCTTGGAATACAAATAAATAATGAACTACAGTTCAAAAAATATGAATTTTGAACTTTTTATCTTTTTCTTCTACATGTACATGTATTTACCACCTCAAGTGGAAAGTTAGAATTTTAAATGAACCATCAAAAGAAATTTGAAGGAGTCAGTAGGTGGGGATTTGACGAAATCACAGCTGTTGTAGAAATTCTTCAATGAATGATGCAGTGTGGAAACTAAATGCTTTATTTATATTACTATAGTTTGATTCACGATCACATTTTACAACATGTTAATGGTCAGCTCTTGTAGGAGATCTTAGATCATACCGGTACATAATTTATGCATGTAAGGCTATTAACAAACCTCAATTATTTGCTCTTTTAGTAGCACTGGAGGTATTTGTTATTAATACTGTACATATCTTTTATGGTATATACACTGTAAGGTTCAAAGTGCAGTGACAATAAGTTGCAACTCAACTTCATATTTATTCAGAACAATTTGCATTGAGCTGCTCATATCAGTTGAGTGGTTTGTGACTAGTGTACCAATTTTGGGTTAGCCAATGAAAATGCATCTTGATTAGTGTATTCACTGCACTACAGTGTGCTTTTGATTTTCATAAAGTACATGTATGTAACACTCAGTGACAATGAGCATGCTAAAGACAAACAACAAAGGGGGAGGGGGCAGGGTAGTTTCAGAGAAATCAGGAGTTCAAAGCTGAATGTGGTCTCCAGTCATCAATAAATCCATTCCAATCTAAGTGCATGATTGATGGGTCAAAATACAAACAATACAGGACAAGGCTCACTTAGGCCAGAAATTTTAGTTTGTAAATAAAACATGTTTATTATCTTAACTTTTCAATAGTACATACAGTAAGTGCAACTAGTTTCTAGAAACTAGCTGCACTAGTCTGATCCAGCCCTGACATGAACCTCTAATAGGGAAGATTTCTTATTTCACACCTGCCGCAAATTTCCACCATCACAGTACTCCATGGCAAGTAGCTGTGGCAGCTCCATATCTCTGACATCCAGTGGTTCTGGTACAGAAAGCCCTTTGACAACATTTGGGTGATTCAACTTTTTCATAATATCTATTTCCTGTTCCCATCTCTCTTGATAGCGAGGATTTAGCACAAGTCTGCACCTCTTTATTGCCAGTTTCTGGTGGGTGATCTGTTCAATAAAAGTTAGCAAGTTATAACAATTAATTCATTTATTTATTTCAATTGTTACTTAATCACTATTTTGTTAAACATGTATTCATAAGCATGTCATAACTGAAATTATTTTTAAAATCATCGTAAGTTATGACTCTCCTTTCTTAGAAAATGAAAACAACTACAATAATTACTCGGGCCAGAACGCACCGAGTTGAGGTTTCAGCTCCGTTTTTATTTTTTTTGTTATTCTTTGTGTTGCGATTGTTCTGCACATGCATTAACTTGCATGGTGGCGCAGTGGTTAGTGGCGACCTGATCAAACTTGGATCTCAACATGGCACGGGTTCGAATCCTGGTGGATGCTTCTTAATTTTTTTTCCCTTGCTGATTTTTTTTTCTTTTCTCTTTTGTTTTTTTTTCAAAACGGAGCAGCTCTTTTTAGCAGAAATCACAAGCTTTATTGCATAAAATCATGATATAAATAATAAACAATTTAGTAAAAGCAGGCCTTTTTAGTCATGCATGAGCATTATCACTGGCTGTTCCAGTTTTACCCTATATAAGCAATTAAGGCTCGTTCATACATGTATGTCCTTTCCAACAGCGGTAAACAAGATAGATCGAAGTATTTATTTCAAATTTACTAAATATACGGCAGGCCGGCTCGAGTCAGGCTACAGCATAGCCTCTTGTTATTACTGAGGAGAGTGCATGTATTAAAAAAATTGTGTGCACATAATTATCTTTTTTAATTTACATGTACACTGTAGGAACCCTGTTTGAGGTGACAATCATGAACAAAGTTATTAATAATGAATGATAAAATCTGAAGTCTTCCTTTACTGTAATGACAGTACTTATCTTAGTTTGAAATTATTAATATTAATTTTTGAAACTTACCCTAAGTTTTCAAAATTAATGACATTCAAGTTACTATAACTACATGTAAATTGTCATTACCAGTCTTGATAAAATAATCCCATCAAAATTATTAATAAACAGGTCAGGAGAGTTCAGTAGTTCATCCATGAATCTTGCTACATGTATTTCTGATCAACCTGGATACATGTACTCTAATTATGAGACTCCCTATTCTTGTATGTGTATACTAGATATTGAAGACAGATGTTGATAAATCTCTGGGGCTGAAAGGGTTAGCAGATACTGTACATGTACTGAATTTAAGAGACAGCATTAAACCATGACATGGTGAAGTCTATTTAAGTATTTTCATAGGATCATAAGGATAAACTAGCATTTTTAGCTTAAGTCAAAACAATATAACATGATATAATTAAAATAATTTATATACAGTAAATGGTACAAATTTCAAAACTTACATACAATTCAGCAAAATTCAGCAAGAAACTATAATTTTTCAAGAATACCTGTCTGTGCAAATGAGCCAGCTTACTATACATACGGTAAACATCACTTTACCTTGTTTTCAAACAATGTCACAGTGCCAAAGCCTCCTGCACCAAGACAATGGAGTTCCACCCACCCTCCTGACAGTTCAGGACTTTTCCACCCACTCATGCCATTCCACTGTGCCATGGCCTGAAACAAACAATGTCTGTGATTAATTCTCTCACATGTTTGTGTACGAGCACATGTTGTTATAATTCTAATCAATAAAGGCCAAAGAGAATTTTAATGAATCAGGTTCACAAACCGACTAACTTGGCATTTACACTGTATACATAAAGTTTGAAACTATCATGGTATAACACACCAACAACTCTTCCATGTTTTTTTAACTCTAGACAAGTTTTATATGCATGCCATTTGAACTAAAAGGGAATTTAAATGAAAAATCTAGATAATACCAACCAACTTATTACTAACAGCATGAATGGGGAATATTATGTTAACTTTATTTGTAAGCTCTCGTTTAAGGTGGCTCCCAACTGTTTTTCTTTTTGCTGTGCTACTTAACTTTTCGAAAGATTTTCTCGTACATTAAGATGGATTTGTGCCAGTTTTTGTTATCTGGCATAGTAAAAACTTTTCAGCTTGTCAACCCTTGTATGTACTCCCATCAATAAATCTGTTTCCATAGCAACTTGACAGGGCCTTAAATACACCCTATTTTTGGCATTTGACTGCATTTTGCAGAAAAAGTAGTTGGTGAACTTCCGTTTTTATTGCATCAAAGCTGTTTGCTTATCAAGCAGTTGTTTTAAAGAAAGTTTCAAAAAATTCTGTCAAGAGGGTTTTGCGCCACATTACTAACATTTCAAAATTTCAAGGTTGCACAAAAATCTCTTGACAGAGTTTTTGAAAATTTCTCTAAATGTGCTCCTTGGTGAGCAAGCGATTTTGACACAATAAAAAAAGAAGTTCACCGACTAACTTTTGTGTAAAATGCGGTTGAATGCTAGAAACAAGGTGTATTTGAGGTCCTGTCAAGTTGCCTCGGCAACCAAAATGTTTGTGGGAGTAGAGGGGTTGACAAGCTGTTATGTTACTGTAACATCAGCTCACAACAAGTAGCAGTTATCTTTTACTATAAACAAGTAAACCTTTCATAAAGTCCAGTGACAATGTAATTTTTAATAGAAAACTGTTTTGAGCCACCTTAAGCACAGAACTTTGCTAACTTTTCCTTGAATCCCTTTTTTCCCAAACCAAACAGCTGATTGAATTAAAGTTACTGTATCTCACATAATATGTATTTCTGCCTACTGCATTTTGTACACAGTTTGATTTTAGGAAAGTATCTGCAGTTTACATGTGTGTTGATTTCAGGGTTGTCAAAACAAGCAGGTTACCAATTGACTTTGTCCACCTATTACGATGTTAGTACAAGCTAGAAACTTGTCTTTCTTAAATACTACTACATAATCACAGCATGAACATAAAACAATAAATATTTTTAAAATAGGAGGGTACATGCAATAGCCTACAATATTTCCGAAATTATGCTTCACAGCTCACAAACAAAACCTTCAAGTCAAGGCTAGGTGCGAGTTCACTTTTCATTTGTTTGTTGTAGTTTTGAGCACTTGGCCTCAACTCAATATGTTTGTTGGCAGTGTCCACATAATGGGCTGCTAAGTTTCAATTTGTTCGATATGCCTCTTTGAAAATCCATATTGTATTTTACGCACGTCTGACAGAAGGCTGCTCATTCAGGAGGAAACCGAATTGAGTCCAACTTGCATACCATCCAGTTAATTTAAAACTGACATCCCATAGACGTTCAGTCTATGAATGCATGAACTTTAGGCAACACACATGTAAGAATTTATATCTAGTATATAGTACATAGTTTTTGTAAATAAAAAATCTACAAGTTACTGTCAGTACGTATCTAGATGCTGATACAGGTTAAATCTGGGCTGAAACATAGATCCTTGTCCTTGAGGCTCTGGATTCCCTCAAACTGGTATACTAGTTAACAGCAATAATATAATCATCCCCATCATCAGCGTCATCATTATAAATAACTGGCAATATATGAAAAATATTTATTTTTTTGTCATTCTGGAGTAGTATACCAAAGGACACAAGATCCCCTAAGCAACCAAAGAATCAAAATATTACAACCAAGATGAAGAATATTCTAAAGGGTAAAAAAAGAAAAATATGACGGTGGACAAAAAAATAATTTTTTGTACAAACATGAAATGGTATGAGTATCAACTGAATTTCTTTTCTTAAGCAACATATTTAGACAACCCTCGAGAGAACTTTATACAAAATTTACCAGTGGATCTGGTGATTCTGGGCAGCAAATCAAGTTCCAGGTTAGTTTCGAATTCTCCTCCAGTCATTCACAAAATGATGTCCTCCTTTCAGTCAACATCTGCGGAGCACATTGCCGAGTCTAACAGAAAAGAAAGAATCCTTTTCATTGCAGTATTGCATGCTGTCCTTGAAGCGACATCATGCAGAATCATTCCACCATGTGCTTTGCAGCAAAACAAGATAGTTTCTAGTTTTACCATACGAAATAGAACTCACTTACCTCTGACGTTATCCTGTTTTAACTGCGAAATTGTAAAATAAGCTGAGGGAGTTGTTTTCAAAGAGATTTCGGGCCGGGTCTGCAAACAAACATCTTGGACAGTTCACTAGCAACAAGCTCAAAGCTGCCAAAATGCAGTCCACGTTAAGTCACAGCTATTTGCCTCCCATTTGCACTGATACCAATAAACTTCCCCCACGAGTGATGTTCTATTTTTGCCGAGCAAGTTCACTTCCTCAGGTCCTGATTTTCCAAAATTACAAACAAAACTTCACTTTCTTGCATTTGACCTCAACTTCAGTTCAGGGATTCCCCAGAAAACGAAAGCTTGATCCGGAAGTACAAACGGCCGGGGAATTGTGGGTATATATCGGCCCAGTCCCTTCGTACGTAGGAAATCTTCAAGTACTGCATGCAGCCACTTTCCAAAAATAACCTGGCTTCAAAGGTTTTATGTAAACTTTTGAACTAATTCAGCTCTGAATGCATTTGCTTCCTCACCATGTAGATTGTAATGTATGTTGGTGAAACAAATAAACTGAAACATTGTTGAAACTGGCTAAAAATGCCGACTTTCGCGAAGGAAACTCACTTAAAAAGTGCTTCACAAACAGGGAACTTACAAAAAAAGCAAAGATTCTAAAACTGTGCAATCGGGGAAAATGAAACCAGTTGTGAATCAATGCTCGAGAACCATGACGGGGTTATTCATCCAAAACCCGAAAGGAACATTTTAAAATCATATATTAAAATATTTTCCTAATGTTTGCCACTACTTCCTTTCTTCTGATTCTTTGGGAGCTATATAACCCGTATTCCTCGTAAAATGCAACTTAAAAGCCCGGGGGGGGGGTACTTCAGGGTGAAAGTGGTAGGGATGACCGTCGGGAAGCTCGAATTTCTACCCTAAAAAATAC
>JAOBYE010723155.1:0-10405 GCA_025403585.1 Parazoanthus swiftii
AACTTGGAGAATGATTTACCTTTTAAAGAAAAACAATCAAAAAAATTAATAAAACTATTCATTATTATTAGTATCAACTGGATGTTCTTTTACTTCTAAAATTATCTAGTATTCAGCTCCAAGTGGATACTCCTACAGGTACAATCTGGGCCCCTTTTGTATAAAATTTAGAAACAATTTTGAGAAAACATTGAAGAAAACGTGTTGGAGCACAAAGCCATTTAGGCACCCTTTCTTAAGGTTTCCATGTTTAGACACCCCTTTTCCAAAATTTCGTGGTTTACAAGTGGTCAAGTATCTACATAACCCAACTGAAGGTGTTTTGAGGAGCAACTTACTTCAATAACCCAGGGCTTGAGTTTCCTGTCCAACATGACGTCAAAGCCAAGGATTTCAAAGCAAGCACTTCCCTTGTTGTGGTTTGGAAAGCATGTTCTGTAGTTGTGTTTCAAAACTGGGTGAGCAGTAATCATGGTCTTGATAATTGAATCCTAAAAGCAAATTATACATGAAAGTAAGCTGATATTTTATGAAACACATGTAAACATGTTTGTTTATTTATAACAAGGATCAATTTGGATTCATATTATGATTTACTAACATAAAGAGCTGCAAAAATTTTTATGAGCATTATATTATTTTTTTAGTACCGGTACTTAATAAAATTAATGATAACTTACTTCAATCCCTGCCCATATCTCCTCAACATTATATCCATTCTCTTTAAACCATCGATTAACTGTTGTTATTCTCCTGAATGGGGTAAAACAACACATTGACTCATTAAATAAACTTGTCCAAGGGAAATAACACAAGTTACTAGTACATGGGTAGGGGAAGTATTATCATGGTAATTAAGGGTTGGGCTTTGAAATCACATGCCATTCTCCTTAAAAAAATAATGAATATTAGGTTAAAGTGGATCACAAAAAACATACCCTACTGGGTACTGGTATCGGCACTGCTCATACTAAATTATACATGATTGTGATACATGATGATAGATTCTGCTGGCCAATGTTGGAAGAATGCCAGACATGAAATTTGTGTAAATTGTTAAATAAATTTGAAATTTTAAAGTCTGAGTGTAAGCATGGCAAGAGATTGAGTGAAGCTAACTGTGAGATAAATTATTAAACATGAATGAAAACCATTTTTCTGTTGTGAGATCAGACATCATACAAAGGCATTAGATGCACAATGAAATGTAATACACATACCTTTTACTACCACTTTCTTCATCTCTGATAAAGTCTTTACTGTGTTTATTGATGGAGTAGTTTGTCAAGTGCATGCAAACGTCATCCTGAAAAAGTCATCAATACAATAAGTTTCAACAAAATGTGAGTCAGTCAAAACTTTGGTGTTTAAAAGTACTAGTGTTGTAAAAAGTTCTCTAAGTTAGAACTATAAATAATTATAATTATATGTGGGTATATAGTACCCCTGATATGATGCCAATAATAATTATTAACTTAAGTAAAATGCAGTGCTCACCAAATTGCTATTTGTTGGTTCTGTGTACTTGATTGTGGCAAATCGCACCAAGCCATCTTTGTAAACAAACAGCCTGAGGGGATCACACGATGTTACAAGGACATAAATCCTCCAATCAAACTTAAATCCGTCGATAAGAAAAGGTTTGCTGATGTACTGCTGACAAATCTGATGCTCTCCCGGTTTGATATCCTAACAGAAAAAAAAAATATTACAGACTGATTGATATTAGTTAAACACAGATAGATGTACAACAGTCATAAATTTATCTCTAATAAAGGTAATCCAAGGTATCACTAAGAGAGCTCTTTAGTTACTAACAAACCAGCATTAATTCCAATATTGTATGGAGAGTGTATATGACTTCCAGGAGGTTGTAGAACTCAAAATATTTCTTGGGAAGCAGGTCCCCATGACTCCTCCAAAATGTCTACCTATCAGCCAATAAAAAACCTGAAGCCTCTTACAAAAATCCCGATGTTGTTCCAGGTGATAATCTAAAAAAATAATGCCATCTGGATTGTCCAATATCAATTAATATTCATTTGACATGATCATGTACTGCAGTACCTTGGTCATCTATGACCAAAAGTATGAAAAAAAATGAGAGACTTTGACGCACCTTTGGGTTCTTGGTTATGAAGATTCCTTTTCCCTGACAGCCACTATCAGGTTTTAAAATGTATGTTTTGTTTTTCTTTTGTCGGCAATATGCTTGAAAGTCTCCATAGCTACATAGTAACAAAAAAAAAACTCAATTAGTTACATTTTAAGCCAAGGGTGGATTTTAAAGAGGAAAGGGCATGCTCTACCCCCTCTTTTTTCAACCATTTTTGAAACATTTTATAAAAACACATCTTTTGGAGCACATATACCCTCCTCCCTCAGAACTGCAAGTTCGGGTCCTCATTTTCTGAAATTTCTGGGTCTGTTTCTGCACGCCACATTTGCACGAAAAAACAGGTTTATATAGTACTCAAATTAATTTTGTCAGGGACTGCAAATATGAAGCAAAAGTGTGTTTGCAGCTATAGCAAACTTTGCAAATGTTTTTTTACTCCACATCTGAACAAATATTGCAGCGTTACCATCTTTGCCATAGGTGCAAATACGTTTTTGCATCATATTTGCCACCCTGGCAAAATTGAGCAAATCCAAAGTTTCATCCAGCACTATCAAACCCTGGCCCTGGTGAATGTTCTAAACCTTAGCAAGTAAAGAACAGAACTAAGGGGTTCACATCACAATTTTATCTAAGGGGGGGGGGTGCACGGGGTGCATATGCCACCCCCCCCCACAGACCCAAAAAAGGTCTGCATTAGGAGGTTTAATAAAACGATGAAGAAGTCGGAATAGGTTTTTCGTAACATTAGGTACTACCGTAAATCAAAACAACTAAAAAAAATGGCTATAAGTGTCTTTGTCCCATAAATTTGGCATTTAAGAGTCCAAGTTTATGAAATTTACACCCCCTCAACAAAAATCCTGCCTACGGGCCTGTAAGTGAATGGACATTTAGATCGCTCCTGAAGTCAAAGTAATTATAATATCGTAGTAGCACTGGAGAACATAAGTAATGAAGAAAACAACAATCTGAGAATGCAACGATGTACCTTAATTAATTTATGAGAACTGCATAAAAAAACAAGAAAGTGAATTCAATCAACTTACTCGGCAGGTAGGCACCAAGTCTTGGGGAACACTGCATAGTCTTTGGGAAACTGTTTCCATAACCTGTTCATGTTTCGTGCTAGCAGGTCCTTACGACAAATCTCACTCATTCCAGGAAAATGGTTTATTTTCTGCAGATAGAAAGGTGGGAAATATTGTCATCTGTAATGCAATTTATGGACCACTCAGCACTCTTCACTCTCAAAATAGATCACTTTAATGGGTATTCATACGTATGAAGACCCCTTAACTTCTAAGATATTTTGGTGTCCCTGCATAAACATTCCCATATCATTGCTTAAATTGGTACATAACTTTAACAATACAGTCTAGCTGCACCATATAACTGGACGACGTACAACTATTCTAAGAGTTGAGAGTTCTAACATCGTAGCCACAGATGAATGTGCCACCATCTTTAAAAATTCTTCTTATTCACGAAAGATTCTGGAGTTGATATTTTATAAAGCCAGGGTCTGGTCCCAAGGGAAACCAACTGTTTTATGTAATGGCTAAGATCATGATTTCGCCAGGTGTGAGAGCTCGTTGTCGATCGTTTTAAGTGTTATGAAAGTTTGTATTTGTGAAGAGAATGATTTTAAATGGACTTCCATTAATTTGTTTACATTGTCCTCAGATGTATTTGTCGTCATTGGTGAACCACAGAGCGTGTTTTGTCTAAACAATAAACACATGCACTGCAATGAAAAGCGAAGTATAGATTGTCTTTGTTATAATAAAATTGCGCAAGTATGTTCCAAACTTTAACTTTAACGCATCGTTCTTGAAAGCAATAACTAAAGCCGAAACTTTCACAAAACCCATTGCCAAAAAGTATATTACAATGGTACACTTGCGTGAAGGTTGTTTATAATCCCGAAGTATATTGAATACGTGATCAGAAAAGCAAATGGAACACGAATACAATTTCCCAAAATTCTTCATTTATAATTTAGCTTCAAGCCCAAATCTCAAAAAATCATCCAGAAAATCCTAAACACACTTAACATAAACTAACCATTCAAAGCTGTTGCCATTGTTTTTGGGTAACAAAATTATTGAAAACTGCTAATTGAGTTTTGCGTAACAGAATCTCTCACTAATCGAATACCTGATATCTCTTCATCTCCATGCAGCGTTCCAAAGCCACGGAATAGTCTGTCCAGTAAAGCGCCCAGTCCTCTTCTTCTCCAACTTCCCTCATACCAAATCGCCTTGACATTCGACGAACTGTACCAATATTAAAGTTTTGATAAACGTGAATCTCACGTACATCAAAAATGCCAAATAATCTCCTCAAAGAAAATGAAGTAACTTGATCACACACACAACACTTACCGCTTTCATACTTGCAGCTTGCAAGACAAATCGACAGCCATCTACAATAAATAAGCATATGTTTTCAGTTAAATAGACACTGAAAGAATCATGAGATTCATTTGTGACATTACTTACTTCTTCTTTTTCTTCTTTTGCTTGGCTTTCTTCAGAGAGTTTGGAGTTCCTGGTTGCTGACGGCTCGGGACAGGTCGCGCCTGTTGGTCGCCAGCACTTTCGCCTTCGCATTCACTTTCCTCGCTTTCACTGCCGCTGATCTCGCCCTCAAATTCATCATCAGCCATTTAATAAAAGTTTGAAGAAATTTACTTAAGATTTTTCTCTTCTTAGTTAAAGTGTCTGCTGTTTATGCCAGCCATTCCTTTCTTTATTGTCAGGACGATGAACTTTTAATAATAAGAAACAGCAACTGCCAGCCCACGCGTTGCTATGGAGTCCGATTACAACTGCGCCCGCATGTTATCATGGCAGCGGCAACGAAATCATGAGTAAAATCGAATAAAAAGCTGAGGGGGGAGGGGGGGGAGACGGTGAGGTGAAAGTGTCTCTTTTCAGAGAGATGTCTACGGTAGAGGTTCAACCTTAACGCAGTCTTAAAGACTAAATTTAAAAAAAGCTTGAGTATCTTTTTTCAAAAGTGCCAAATAGTCCCCAGCAGGGATGGAGTGGGGGTCAAATTGGTCTATTTAAAAAGTTTTTTAAAAAAAGATATATCATTTTCGGTATTCCAGTATGATTTAAAGCAGTTCAGAAAGTTTTTTGGTTTTGAGGTTGCATTTCGAAATGGTTTAATATTTGTAAGGTAAATAGAAGCTCAGGTTGTTTTAGTATCTCTGAGCTGTAAAAATAACACTTTTTAAAAATAACTCAGAACACGAATGAGACTTGCAGCCAGCTGCCATCCCATTATCACAATACAGCACATAAATACCTTTATTCTTAACCAATAATTAGAAGTGTCTTAATAGGGTACCAAATGCAGTCAAAATTTGGTACTTTTTAGGTTTTAAACTCAAAACTTTTCAGAAACCACAATGACACACCTCTTCTTGATTTATTGATGTACTGTGTACAAAATATATAAAATCTATATTCAGTGCAATGAAACTGACTTTTGAAACGTGTTAAACACAAGTACTTCTATTTCTTGTTTTTTGAACGTGTCAGATGATTTTTTGGTTAACCAAAAGGCCTCTCTGAAGTCGAATTTATCAACTGCCCTGAATGCATCCAATACTCTATACCGGTCGACCGGGTTATTTTCATTGTTCATTTCTATAGCAAAATTCGGTAGCTCCCTTTCCAATTCTTGAATAATGGCACCAAATTGTCTCAGTCAAAGTAAGATACAGAGAGTTTCCTTAGATTCTTGTATTCCTAATTCCTGTTCCGAATCGGATAATATTTTTGAAAGATTCGTACTACTATTTTCTTCACCCTTTATACTATTCTCTGGTTCATTATTCTCGTACCATGTGATGGGTCTGAGCTCAGCGTAATCCCAGCTCATCCCACTACATAAATAATCACTTCTCGACCTGATCTCAACGAAAACTTTGCACAACGAAGTCACAACAAATTGCCCCATATCTGCCTCAAACCACCGATTGCTCCCAATATTACACTCTGCAGTCGTCAAATCACTGTGTCTGCATATTGAACACACTTCTGATCCACAGAATTCTTCTGGACGAGCAATAAACGCCACGTGATTGCAACTGAGATAGACATTGTCTAGTTTCATTCGCCAGATCAGACGGTATTTTCCTGGAACGACAGCAACAAATTCCGTATGAATCTGAAGCGAGCTGACAGCATTCAGTTGAACAATTTCTCCACACTCGCTCTCTGGGTCTTGTAATAACTCAAGTCCGTATCCATTCAAGTCATGTACCGTAAATTCAGTGGCAGCTTTTCTGTAGAGTGACAACTCAATACACAAGAGTTTATAATCCATCTCAGATTCGAGAGCAGCCTCAACTTGACTGCCGTACCTTCTCTCAACGAGCAATTTCCAAGTGTGATTTGTGTGGGCGATGTTATACCAAAACTTGCAAGTAAATCCGAGATTTACAAGATCTTGACCATGAAGAAAACTCGCTATGTTCTCGGCTACTACAATTGGAAGGGAATCGAATGTGGAAACCGCCATCTTTTTTAGCTCAGTAAGAAAATGACGTCATTTATTTTGGTGTGGGGTACACAGCGTGCATGATCACGTGATCATACCGGCAGATTTTCCTGATTTTTTTAAAAACAGTTTGAATAGTGACAAAAATTAACAATAATTTTTACCAGATAACTTTGACAAAAAGTGAGTATTTTGCCTCCTTTTAAAAACAGATTTATTTTAGTCTTGCAGGTAATTCTTACTTTTGCATAAAAGCTAAATTTAGGTTACCTGTGCTAGAAAAAGTAACACTTTGGGCTTAAATATCCTGCAAAACTTATGGAGGGGCTTTCTTCGAAAACATAATCTTGTCCCAGATTCCTCACAGGCAGAGAAAAAAGTCGATTTTTTTCTCCTCCCGTGAAGAATCTGGGGATGAGTTTATCATAACACAGCAACTTACAGCTAGCTACAATAGACCAATTTTGATATATTAAAATTCACCCTGAAACAAAAGACATCAACACAGGGCTCTGGGGAGTAAAATATAGAGTTTATATGGATTATTCCCCAATTTACAACAATTTTATGAACTTGATATTTTTTCCCAAAGTCTTATAAAATCAAAACTGACACCATCTACCAGATCTACTTATTACTCACAGTTTGGGCTGCCTGTGACACATCTGCCCTGATTATATTTCATGCCAGTTCACATCTACTTCTTTTATGTACATGCCCAATGCTCAAGTTGTCTCACAAGTATGGATGAAGGCTTTAAATAATCTAAACTAATATAAGAAATGAATAGAGAACCACTTTCCTAACATTATATTTTAAAACTTAACAATGTGCAGGTCAGTTCAAGAGAATACACACCCAAGAGCAATTCTCCCTGGCAGCATCTGAAACCAGTTGAACTCCAGACAACTAAAATTCAAAGTATAGTGGAACCCCGGTATAATGAAGTCCCCATAGTAATGAAGTACACTCGTTGGTCCCGGCAAAATTACAGTAATTTGTATGGCACTTAACCTGGATAAAACGAACCCCATCATATCGAAAACCCAGTTTTAACGAACCAAATGTTGGGTCCTGACAACAAATTTTACCTTGATATTACGAAGTTTTCTCGAATTCAGGTGACTGAATGTAACATTTATTGAAACTTCTAGTTTAAGAACAAAATCCTAACAAGCGTTATTGTGATATGCTTTTGTTTTGTTAAAGAATTGTTTTGTTTCAGTCTTGATTTTACTGTGAACTGTTGAAAAGTACTTTCAAGCTCCGTTCCTGTTCTGTGCAAATCACACAATGAAATATAGTTGACCTACAGGATAAGCCTTTTTGCTGTCCTTTGCTGCAACTTTTGTTACAACCCCAATATAACAAATCTTTTGGTATTATTTTGGTAACTTCATTTAATCGGGGTACCGGTTATAACAAAACCCCAATATAACAAAGAAATTCTTGCAATCCATTGGCATTTGTTAAAACGGGGTTCCACTGTAGATTTAACTTATAGCACCAAACCAAATTAGTTGATTTTACTTGTACACTGATATACAAACAACAGCAGTAATCAAAATACCAGTAATGTATGTATACTACTACAACAAAAACTGCTAGCTTTGCTGGGTAAGACATCTGGTTTTTAACCTGAGCATTCAACTGTTCTACCAATTATGTCACAGACAACAAATGGAACAATAGAAAGACACATGTAGTGCAGAGGTGGAACCCCCCTTTTCATCATGAAAATACATGAAAGTGTTATCTTGCATATAACTGGACATTCTAAATTTTGATAAATATGGAACCCTTCCCCCCCCTTGCAAAAGTCCTGGGGACGCCCTGTAAAGTCTGAAACACATCACAGCAGGCCAGCCTGATCATGTACTAACAATGTTAAGAGGGCAAGGCAATATATTTGATCATCAAGGTACCATGCAATGCATGCAGCTATTATGATCAAATTTTATGATTCCTGGGCCAAGAACTTGGACAATTTTTTTCTAATATCAAATATTAGGAGGTTTGCCTGGGCGAAGTGTTCATTAAGTCTTTAGATTTGATCTGCGCATGGTAACAAAGATTATGCTTTTCTCAAAATCTTGTTTTCTGGCCAGCTGTGAAACTTGTTCTGCTGGTTTTAAGTTTCTTTAATTTAGGAGGTTTGTAATATCTTGCTAAGTTTTATCGCGTCTCTCCAGCAGTTTATGTATCTCTCCTTTACTTCTTTTTACTTCTGGGAACGTTCTTTCGTCGCCGTCCTCTTAGCACTTGGCGACCCGGGAAGTGAGAAGATTGAGAAGGCCCACTGCCGGCTTCACGGTCATAGACTGGTTTGAGTTCTGCATAATCCCAACTCATTCTGCCACACCAATAGTTAAAACACCTTCGTATCTGCACTGTAACTTTGCACAAAGACGTCACCGTAAACAATCCGAAATCGGCATCAAACCATGTGTTGGAGCCAAATTCTTGCTCCGCTTCTTTAAATTCGAACTCCTCCCAAATAGTACACAGCTCAGTTCCGCAAGAAACTTCAGGAATGGCGCGAAACTCGACGTGATCTGAATTGACATAAACATTGTCCAGCTTCATTCGCCAAATCAATCGATACTTTCCCGGAAGCACTCCTTCAAAACTCGAACAAATATTCATCCAGCAAACCGTGTTGAGTTGAAGAACGTCCCCAAATTTGCTTGATGCGTCGTAAACCTTCTCAAAGTAGCGTCCATTCAAGTGAAGACAACTGAAATCTATAGCAGCTTTCTTGGAGATAGCCAACTTTATATAAATGTGTTTAAATTTGACGGGTTCTTCTTCGTGATTTTCGTCGCCATTTCCCTCGATATGCTGTTTTCCAAATCTTCTTTCAACCAACTTTTTCCATACGCTATTCGACTGCGAAACTCCATACCAAAACTTGCATGTTAACCCCAGATGTACAACGTCAGAGCCATCGAGAAAACCAGCAATATTCTCCGCAGCGACAACAGGAAGAGAGTTGAATTGATTCGCCATGCTCTGCACGAACTAAATCGAAACTAAGAATGTCTGGTTTTTATGATGTCATACAATATATATCTTGCTGTCTAAGGGGATTTTATACGTTTCGCTACTTAAATAGATTATGACAGAACCAAAGCTGATTTTTTTTAAAAAACCTGATTACTTCAGCACTTTCTCGGTTTCGTCGCACGTTCTGATTGGCTTGATCATTCGGTATCAACACAGGCAGCCCAGGCTTTGAGTTTGTCATTGAGAACAGATTTGTAAGATTTTGTATGGGAGGTACAGAATTAAATAAGACTTTGTATGAGGAACATTCGACCTTCGTGTAAAATCAATATATGTTGGTTTAAGCAACAGAAATAAAGATCACTTACCGCAGTCGCTTATGTGTGTCTGCACGTATTTGGGGGCCATTGGAGGTGATTTAGGGGTATTATGAGTTTCGGAGTTTCTTCCCCATAATATACACAAATCACCTCCAATGACCCCCAAAACTAGAAAACCATTTGAAACAAAATCAGAGTGCCTAAAACTGATCAAATATTTACAGTTTTCTCAGGCTTAGAGCAATTTGTCGAGCTTGACACATTTGCTTGGCGGGAAAAAAAACTGGGGGGGGGGGTCTTGCTATATTTTTAGTCGTTGCGCTTCAGTCGTGTTTATTGAACCTAGTACCTTTTTTGTTTATTTTTACACTTTTTTTTATTAAGAACCAGTAAAATTTTGCCCAGCCTCAATGTTCTTATTTTGAGGGCCTATTTCAGCCTC
>JAOBYE010723177.1:0-10403 GCA_025403585.1 Parazoanthus swiftii
TTTGATTTACAGTAGTATAGTTGTTACAATAAACCTATTCGGATTTCTTCATGGTCTTATTAAATCTCCAAATGTGGACCTTTTTGGGTCCGTGGGGGGGGGGTGCATACGCACCCCACGCACCCCCCTGCCTACAGGCCTGCACAATCCTATAAACTCCCAACACTTCCTATCGCATCACCAGGGCAGTGAGCTGAAGATCTACAGCTTCTTACAAGCATGGCATACCATATTTTAGTTTTCACTAGTATTATTTCTACCATAAATGTAGTAAAATAGCAACTGGTCATTTTTGCTCTGAATATCCTTAATAAGAACGTTTTTACCAACTGCAACTTACACTGTCAGTATCATGTTTCATAAGCTGCCAAGGGACAAGTACTTACCAAAGCTAACTAAGATTCCCATTGGTCTGAGCAGCTCGTAGCCTTTCTTTGTGTCTGCTCCACCCAAAGGATCAAGAACAATATCAACTCCTTCTGGACTGATCCTGTAAACAGGGTAATTGATTCCTTACGTCATACATGAGCAAAAAATTATCATGATCTGGAGTTTAAATTTTCAGGGAAGTTTTCTTCTTGCCTATGGGAAAAAGGAAGACTTGTGCAACATGAACATAGTCAGAATTAATAATTAACCAACAATGTAAAGCAGCTTGACAAAACACAATAATATGTGTACAAGTACTTGTAACAGAACACATCAAGTAACATCTCTGCTGAATATAAGACAGGATATGAAATCATCAAGGACCCATGGAACAGATTTGAAAGTGGAGAATTCATACATGCATGGTATGCAATGTATGGTCTGGGGGCATGCATGCTCCCCCAGAAAATAAGCCAATTTGGAATTTCAGAAATATACATGCATGCACCGGGATAAAATCAAAATGTTCCAAATATTCATGAAACTTAAGAAAGGAGCTATAATGAATTCTCAACCCACTTCGTTGCATTTCTTTGTTTAAGTTTCATGAATATTACATTTTTTCCCAACGCACGCATGTATTTCTGAAATTTCGAACTGGCTTATTGTCGAGTTAAGGCCAGGGTTTCTGCAATTGCTAGAAAATTTTAACACATTAAAACACTTTTTTTTTGTCATAAGAATTTGACTGGCATTTAGTGACCAGGTTCCAATCCCAGACAAAAACCTTGGACAGGGACTTCCTTTTCCCCCATTCCCCCCATGCCACCCAATGTTGTTTTGCTGGTTCAAAAAACAACTGAAAGAAAAGGCGGTATCCTTGTAGTAACACTGAGAAGGGGGTGCGATGAGTTTCTTTTTAGGGTGTCCAGACATGTTTGGCTGAGATTGTGGCTCTCTCATATTTTGTCAAATTTTGGCGAAATGAAATTGTTAAGAAAAATAAATTGATATGTACAAATTATACAGTACTCTTGAGCAGGGAATAAACAGATTTGCTCGTATGTACAACAAGATCCAGCTATTATTGGTAACATATACATATGTATGTATTCTGACAGAAGAAAATAATTTAATAGACCTGTAACTGTCCTTAAAATGGATGAAATCAATGAAATCAAAATATCAATATTATTGGGTTACAAATAAATTCAAGATAATTTTATATTAAGTGAACCTGCTGTTCCTAGATAACCCAATGCTATCCAAAAACTAAGCTGATTTTAGAGATAAAAGGACTTGTAACATGTAAATACGGTAATCACGTCAAAACTATAACAAAAAAAAAAGTCACATACTTGCGCACAGCTTGTACATAGTCAGTTGTACGATAATCAATGGGATGTGTTACTCCATTTTCTGTGATCAATTCATGCTACCAACAAAAGATGTAAAGGAAAAGCTGTCAGGAAAAGTATTATAATTTGAATATTTTGACTTTCATTAAACAAAAACTGATTATCACAAAGCAAGACCCAATTCCACTCACTATATAATCCACTGTATAACTGACACATACATGTACATACATAATACTGTCTTTTATACATATAATATGTTATATTGCAAAATGTTTCACTTATTCCTAATGCACAGTAATGTACAGCTTAGTAGATTTATACAAAGAGAGATAGAAAAACTTGAAAACATTTAAAATACTAGTTAAAAAACTAGATGTCAACTATTATTTGTAATTTTTATTACAATCTTTATTATACATTTATTGTATTATAATATTTTATGTAATATTATTAATATTATAACATAACAGAAGAGAAAACTACACAATTTTATTAAGTAAACATAACAATTTACTAACAACATAATATACAGTATACATGCATTATATTATAATATATTATATAATAAATATTATTAATTAACATTATAACCTAATAACAAAATAGAATACTACACAATACTATTAAGTAAACATAATCTACTAACAACATAATATACAGTATCCATGTATTATATTATGATATATTTTATAATTATTATAAATTAATATTATAGCATAACAACAGAATAGAACATTTTACTACACAATATTATTAAGAAAACATAATTTATTAACAACATAATAATTAATATATAGTATACATGTAAAATATAAATAATTATGGTGTCATTTATTAAAAATATTAATGAACATATAACACATCCATTCAATAAGTTTCAAATTTAATTACAAAAGTTGCAAGCACCAAGAAAAATTGCTGATAGTACCCTTTAAGTATATAAAACTATTTCATAACAAGTACCTTTGACGCAGAAGAAGTCCCAAACACTGTCACACCCTCAACAGTCTTACACAATTGAGTAGCGGCTGTTCCCTAAGAAATTTTAACGTACGCTCTGAGTTCTATTAATCCTGAAAAGCTGAAGCCAGATAGGGTTTTAAAAAATGGAATTTTACAGTACAGTTAACATTTATCTACTCTAGTACTAATTGCAGTAAATCACAAACTAGTCTAACAACTTGGTTATAAAGTACAATAATGCCCCAAAGTTTTGGTCATCTATTAATTTTTTCCTGATCTGTTTAGGAAAATCTTTTTATTTATATTTTGCCTCATAAGCATAGAGTGGAAAACGTCACACAAAGAGTCCACAAATGGAAAAACCGTCACATATTTAACCTTCACTGATATGTTTAAGGGTTTCCAAGAAATGAATGTAGAAAAAATGTCAAAATGTATTTTAAAATATTTTACGTGTATACACTGTATGGATGACCCGGTGGGAACTTTTGCCACCCAACCATACAAACCACAGTTATAAAGAGAGGTTGTGTGGCTAGATTTTCGAGAAGATTTTATTCAAATTTTCTTGCCTGGCGTGTAATAGTATGGTATGTGAAAACGACTAGTCATAATTATTACGGCACAGTCTTTGGTGAAAGAAATTAATTAACTACTAACAAGCTTTTGCCACAAAATCTAAAAAGACACCAAAGGTGCCAAGCAAAAGCACAAAAGACACCATCCTTTTGTTGTGAAAAGACACCAAAGACGCCATGCTTTGTTTATGCCTTTGTTTTGGAAAGCCTTCAAATAAAAGAAAGACGCCAAAAAGACACCAAAAAGACGCAAAAGCGTCTTTTATCCCTAATACACCTTTTCGCATGGAGGGTCACATATATGCAAATCTAGAACTTTACAAAAAGTCATCACTTAAAAAGTACTTGGCACAATTAGCTGCATGATCAAATTTTCACTGAGTACCAACTGTGCCATGGTCTTTCATTCTGTGGGCCCTCTTTGACTGAAACTTTTAAATTTCATGCTAAATTTTAGGAGAAATGAAACAGCTGCACAGCAAAGATTCACCTACAGAACCTTAACAATAATAATTTTCATTCTAAACAAATGCAAGCCATGTTTTCCTTAGGCATTTCTTAATATGTAAATAATCCATACCAGCTGCTTTAAATAGATGTACGAACCCAAGCCTTGCCTTTAGAAGTGGCTGGGCATGCATCCTGAGCTGTCTAAAACTATTTTGTGAGTACCGGCACATGCCAATAATCTACATGATTATACTGGAAACACAACTAACCACTCCTCCAGCGGCCATGTGGATAAGAACACTCTTGCGCTTGCCCAGATTAGCACAATGGAACAACATAAAATATGCCGTCAAGTATGTAATGGGGATGGCAGCCGCTTCTTCAAATGACATGGCTTCTGGAATTATAAAGCAGTAGTCCACAGGAACACAGGCATATTCTGTCCAGGAACCATACTCAGAAATGCATACTACACGAGCTCCTACCTGCAAAGTTCAAGAACTTACATGTGATGATTATTTCTAATCAATGCTTAAACAATACTTGTACTCCAGACCTATGTCAAATAATGAAATAACCATAAAATACCATTTGAAAGCCCCTCTCCCCCTGGCAGTAATAGGGCAATCATCTGTAACATTTCTTTTTTTTATTCTAAGTATACATACAGACTGAAACACATAACTGTTTAAACCACACGAGGCTTCCATTTGGTCACTCAATTAGTCAACATCATCACATCCACATCCACACAGAGTAAACAACTGATGAAACCACACAAGGCTTCCAGTTGGTCACTCAATTAATCAGCGTGATCTCATCCACATCCACATCCACATCCACACAGAGTAAACAACTGATGTTATTTTTTGTTAGGAATGTGTCCATTAACTTCAATAAAAAATAAAAACATTATTAATGATGATTTTTAAATATGAGAGCACAACTTTAAATAAGGCATTCTGCACCCAAAAAACATTAATTTTAGAAGCTAAGACTAAATTCCAGTGACTGCTAATTTCCATCACAGCTTTTCTGTCTGTTTGAGGATCTATAGCCCTCAATGAACCTGCAACATACACTCAGCTTGCTTCAACTCCTTATGAAAATTTGAAGTCATGTGATTGTATATATTGTATACTGCAGATATTAGTTATTAATGGAATCAATGTTGTCAGCTATTAAAAAGCTGTTAATGAAATTACTCTGACTTATAAATTGCTTCAATAACCTGCTGGCCGCTAATTACATAGCTCTCAGCTCACTCGCATTAAGCAGCTGGTGTTACAAGATTTCGAGCTTCATCACCTGCTCACTTGCATGGTAGTTGAAATCACCCAGTTTTCCAACACTTATTAACATACTGGTACTAGTTTGATTTCTGAGGCAATTAATTTGATATTAAGTGAATGACCATGCAATAAATCCATTCCGTAAACCCAAACAACTACAAAAACGAGAAAAAGAAAAAAAGCAATCAGTGCCCATGGGACTGAGTGTTCGCAAGATGTTTGAATATCTGGGGTTAGCAGCTATGTAATTACCAAATAAATAGTTAGTTAATACAATTTGTATTATACATGTATATTACAAGGTTTGTATGGAAACATGAGACAGTGCAAAATTCCAGACTGTTTCCAGGCTTGTTCCTCTTCTTCAGGACTCAATTTAGATATTAGTAGTATTACAAACTTTTAAACATATGAAGTTTGTTTTACTGCTCAATTTACCAAAACCAAGAATTTAGATATCTTATTGACCTATATTTTAGCCAAGCTGGTTCTTACATTGTATGTTTAACATAATTTTCGAGCAACAATAATAAAAAGTTTGGGTGTTATTTCTGCTTCTTGAGTAAAGTCAAGACTTTTAATCCAGATCTTTGTAATATTTTCCACACTTTTTCCTGACTTTCCAGATATTTCTTGGATTTTCCGGCCTCTTTCCAAGTTTTCAGACTCTACAAACCCTGGTATTATTATGTAGCATTAGTATGTAGCATTAGTATGCAGCATTAGTATGCAGAATTAGTACTCACTTCAATGCCACTAACTGCATCTCCTAGCTCCACAACAACACCAGCACATTCATGTCCCGACACATAAGGAAGCCTAGAAGTACTGTGAACAGTCCATCCTTGTCGCTCCATAAGATCAGAAAAGTTCAATCCGCTGAAAAGAGAGAAAATCACAGTCACTTACTTCGATTCCTGCGACACCATCTCCCAACTCCTCTACAATGCCTGCACATTCAAATCCAGGAACATATGGTGGCTTTACAGAGGTTGGGTACGATCCCTGTCGTTGCATAATCTCAGCAAAGTTCAAGCCACTAAAGAAGTGAAAATTATGAAGAATCTAGACCTCAGAAGTCATAAATGACGGACAAGGCTGGAAAAGATTACAGAAGAGGGGAGAGGGGCCATTCACACAAAAATCAATAAAAACCAATGAAAAACAGTGCTATCATATATGGTTGTCAGACTTACCCAGGCAAGTTGTTTTCATGCAAAGATTTTTTGCCAATTATTTTGTAAGTTCAAATGTTAGGTTTCTTATTCTTTGAGATTTTTTGAATTTTTCTGTACAGTTTTTCTAAAGCTAAAATTTTAAGCCAATTGTATAATAAATAACAAAACTTTCTTACAGTGTGCCAGTTGTAATGTTTAAATTGTCCTGTTTGGAATACATGTAATGATGGGCATCTGGTCAAACTAATGGTTTAGTTTATCCAGATCTACATGATTGTATAGTCTCTTGCCCATATAATTTCATATACACAAAAGAAATTTGAGATGAACTCTTTGCCCAAAGTCATCCAGATGAACCACTGATACTACTAACCCTGTTTTAAAATTAAATGCGAAACTCTTTACAAATGGGCTCAGTTCCAAAACAAGCTGATTTTATAAAAATGTAAGATTGATAAAAACAGCAACTGACATGCATGGGTGTTTTTCTTGTTTCTGGCCACCTGCACAAAATATTTCTTTTATTTACTACCTATTAGTCATATTCTTTTTCCAAAAATAAAACATACTCTGTCCATTATATTAGTTTTCCCCTCATATAATTATATTTATATACAGACATTTCTTTACCCAATCAATAATAATAATTATTCGATTTGTGACTGAAATTTGGATTAGAGTGGAGTACATAATTGAAACTTTTAGTAAAGTGGAATAGATCGCCTCAAAATAGCTTTTTGAGTGGTTTTAAAACATGTTCAGGGCCTGCCCGAACCTGCAAACTGAAAATAAAACCATACACTATTGCCCTTCAACCCCGGATTGCTCAATAAATGACAAAAGTATGAAAAGCAGCAACTGAATGTAAACCAGGTTTTTCCATAAGCTCCTTGCTGTATTTGGGGCTGAATCTGACATTGCATGAAACTCAAAAAATGAACTAAGGCTAGTTTAAATTTTTTTAAAAATGATCGATTTTGGATATTAATTTTGAAAATACATTGCCTGATCAAATTCAAAAATGTTCAGTTATCTGCAAACATTATCGTTCATGATGACTTTCTATAAATTATTTTGAACATTACTAGCCTCAACTCATTGACAACTGAAAATAATTTAGATATACATATAGGTACAAAATATAATTATAACCAAATGTATTTAGTATTTATTTCACGATCAAGGGAAATTTACTAAAACGCGAGACAATTGTTAGTTTGAATGGTTAAGTGTTTCAGATGGTAGAAAATCCACTAGTAACGTCAGGCAAAAAGGTTATTGTCCGATTAATTAAAAATTAATGAGTCGACACCAAATAAAAAGACTTTTAAAGCATAAAAATTCTGTCCACGTGCGATTCGCTTTTAGTTAATGAATCACACCTTAAAACAAATGTATTCAACTTGCAGGTAAAACAAACTACCGGTTTATATGATATTCAAAATCGTCTGCCCCAGACTAAAAATTACGTGACATAAACAAATCCTCTTATGGCACAGAGTTTCTGCATAACAATCATAATATTGGCCTAGTTTCACGGATATTGTAAGTAAACAAGAAATCAAAACAAAAGCATTTTTGGAAGAATTCGTGTTTGACGAAGCAAAATTACAATAGCAATCTGTTAAGTCAATTCTGTTTTCGGGATCCTCCCCCAGATTTCATTTTCGCAACGAAAGCCTCATTGCAACTCCAGGTTTCAAGTCACTGATATGATAAACATTTGAAAAATGAAACTTCAAGATGCTTCGTGCAGTGAAATGTTCTCTTTGATTACGTGCAGCTGCGATCGCGACCACTGGACCGTGACCCTCAGGGAGATGAACAAAACAAATGAAAATAAAACTACATTTCTTTTATAAATCTCTTTCGTACAACAACAAAAAAACACGGAAAAAACTCCAAATAACTTAGTATCTTTAGGACGGAATACCATAAAACATCCCAGATTCGTCCCACAGTTGTCTCGGTGTAAAAATTCATAATCATTGAAATTGACAAACCCCAAAATTCTGCCCCTCCCATTCGACCCTGTGTTACAACAGAAATGGCCAAAGGACACACGACTATTTTGTTCCTGACATAATAGCGAAAGTAGGTGCTAAAGTTAAACACACACTCGAAGAACAATCCATGTTTTATCTAACTTCTGAATGAGGACAAAACATTCCCGCCCACAAGCGCATGCATCAAGCAAAATTCAACTCACCACGCGTGAACTTTCACCACAACTTGTCCTTGCATAGGTTTGGGCTTAGCGTACTTCTGCACTTGTAATTTGTTATAGCCGCCATATCCCGTCAGCACAACGCTGCGCATAGACTCCTGCTCAGGTTGGTCGGGTTTAAGCTCAATAGCTGGCCCTTCTTTAGGCTGAGCCTCCTTTGGTTGTTCGTGAGAAACTTCGTTGCCTTCTCCTTCCGCCGACATCTTGACCTGTTCCTTCCCAGACCACACCGCGCGCTCATCGAAATATATCTCACTTAAACTGACTTGATACTGTGCCAGATCTTATCTGGCGTAAAAACTTATTGTTTCGAAATTATTTCCGCTTCCTTTTATGTATATTTTGTATACTTTGCATTTAACACCGAGAATGAATCTGCCAGACAAAAATAATTAATTGTCAAAGCCAGAAATAGGCCTGTGTTGTTACTTACAAAAATTAATTGCGAATCATCAATATTTTCCTGCAACATCTTGTGCGTCAAATGTTTTTTTTCCGGAAATACAGTGATTTTATCAGCTTGGAACTCTTTTGCTAGCAACACATAGCATCTAGAAGAGTCGGAGAAGAAATATAACAAAAAGTCAAATGAAATGCGGTAATGAAAGCAAGGTAACCGATACTCGACAATAAATAAATCCATAAAATAAAGATATTCTTGGAGACTTTTGAAAAACCACATTACGAAATACCTCCTTGGCAAGCTAGATCTAGTTTGTCAAACAAATTAGTTAAACTTGGCAATGTTGCCTTCGCTCTAACAAAACATATTTTTTTTCCCTTCAGATTAGTAACCAGTGCGCGAAAGACTCAGGAAACAACACAAATTTGGATCTACGATCACCGACTATATTTTAAAACAAAGTGACACACAAAATGTACATTTGCATCAGCAAAGCAAAATCTACATTTACCAAAATTTCCTTTCTAAATATTTCCTTTTTTCAAAAAAAGAAAACGTTTACCTTGTACAGAGCTGTAGTAAATCTACTACTGAATAACGAATTGTATCAAAGAACAAAACCTTAAAATAACAAAATACGCTTGCATTATCACACAGGAAGTGTCAAAGTGAAAAGACGAATCAGTTTAGAGTTGATTATTGGTTTTCAGCAAAAACATCCGGTTTAACTTTTAATCTCAGGCCAAGTTGGTTTGTTTACATAAAGTAGTTAGTTTAGAATCGAACAAGGGTTGCAACTACCGTAACAAGCAGCACAACTTCTTGATATAGAGGTGGGATCTACAAGGGATTGTTTAAAAGAATTTTGTCTGGGTACATAAAACACACATGCCTTCAAGAGTTGTCAGGGGTCTTTGCTTGATGAATCACCAAACGAGAAGCGAAGACGATGGCCAATTAGTTCAAGACGGAGATGAAAAAAGTGCCGATTTCGCAGCTCGTTTAAGGCTTTAGCGATTGCTGCAGGCTGCGTAAAGACGGACACTGACGGCAAGCTTTCACATCAAATATTTCAAAAAGCGAGCTTTTTCGTCCCTTTTTCCTTGCCGTGGATTATTGTGCTACTTGAACAATGGCGGTTTAAGTCGTGAACTGTTTTTCAATACAACAGGAAAAAAGCTGTGTTTAAAACAAAATTTGTTAACACACTTCAAAGCTGCTGTAGCCTTCGATAAGTAATCGACATGAGATATTCTGCTTGCAAGGTAAGCAGAATATCTCAATTAAAAGGGACCGCGGAGCAGTTTTTTGATTGGGGGCCGCCATGACCGCCGTAGGTGCGAGATTGTTTAGGGGGAGGGGGGCAGGGGAGTGGGCTTCTAGAACCGCTAGAATGCGGCGTTTTTACTTTTTTCCGAAACCAACCAGAGAGACCTTCATGCATGTCTGAAAACTGCCAACAACAGAACGTAAATGTGAAATGTTCGTAGTGATAAACAGAAAACAACGCACCACAGACAGTTTTAGCACCTTGATTGAAAAATTACTGGAAGGGCCGCAGTACCCCTTCTCGCTCTCCCCC
>JAOBYE010723188.1:0-10402 GCA_025403585.1 Parazoanthus swiftii
TGTGTTTTTTTCGCCACAACCCTCCAAATTCCCGCGCTCAGGCAGAACTTGGCGGCTTTAGCTCTAATCCTTATTTGGCCGGAACCAGTTCCGCTAGTTGCTTCGTTCCATTTGAGAGCTGAGCGATGGGACAAGCCACTCATGACAAGTGGAAAATTCCCTAAAGCTCAGCTCTTTTGTTTTGTTTTGTTCTACAGCAGTGACGGGCGTTCATCTCCTAGCAGCTATCTGTTTGGCACGTACCCGACAAAGAACACTCCGGTCCACTGTCTTCACTTCACATTACGGAACCTCTTACTCGCTTCCGGTCCTTTCCTGTCCACGTGACACCCACTATTGGCGTGACACCCATTTTACAATGTTAGAAGAAGATAGTCAATCTCATTACTCTGTTACCAAAGCTCCCATATTTCACACTGACAGCTGCATTTTTACACATACTCAATACAGTCTCTTTACTTTTTCGAGTTTCTTCAAAAGTATACTGTAATGGATGTCTCTGTAGTTCACTCGGTGACTCTTTGTTACTGGAATATCGTTAATTAACTAGGCTGAAGTAGGGCCATTGGTAACTCAACTTCGAAATTTCAGCTTTGTCCTAATTTGAAAAAATGTCATTTTTACATATGTCCATGGTTGAAACTGAGTCATTTAAGATGTTATCACAACTCCGTTGAGTCACCAAGCTGTAAGATAGTGTAAATAGATGAAATAAATTAATGTTATGGACTTAATTTCTTTCTTTGATTTACTTACTGTCTATATTGTTTTGCATCATATTTGGGTATGAGTGCTCGACTATAGTTTTATCGCCCCCGTATCATCGATCTCTCCTTCGCGCAGCGGACTGCCAGCCCTTAAACTACTTTGTGTTTCGTTTTCTGTTCCACGAGTGTAGCTTGAGCTTTTAAGGGGACTTTTTAGTAGAATTTAGGGGGAAAACAGGTTGTAAGGGAAGTAATTTGATGGCGTTAATCAATGTTTTCTTTGAATAGAGTTGCGAGTTAAAGAGATCTTCGTTAAGTTTTCACCCTTTGAAGGATGACTGACCTATTGCTCCCGCTCGCCTTTTCCTCGGCTCTCCCTCCCCTTTGAAAAAATAGACTTATATAAATGCTAAAACTTGGGTTATTAAATTTGTTCATAAATTCCGTGTCTAATTATTCAACTTGCACGTTCAATTCATTCAGGCAGAACATTTTTTTGAAGATAATTTATACCAGCTTTCTATCAAATTACAACTATAAATATATTTTACAAGATCAAGATTTAAATAAATGTTGCCGTTGCCAGTAACAGTAAAAATTGACCCAAAAAATGTTTGGTGTTTTTCTCATCAAAATAATGTCAATTGTTTACTTTACTCGACGTTGAACATAATATAACATACACCACAGTCACTAATGGAAAAAAAAAAGGATTATCTGCAATTCTTAGCATACCGTTATGTTTTTTCAGCTGGCATTCGCGCTGATGTTCCCTTGAGTTTGGGTGTTTCAAGGGGAAATGGCGAGCTGGGAGAAGAGATGTCTGGGAAGGTGGAAGGAGGCGAGCTTCAAGAGAAGTGAAAAAAATCTCCAAAAGCATCATGCAGACATTCAGAAAAGAGCCGGAACAGAACAAAGAATAAGAATGTAAACTACGATAAAACTTCGCTCATCCCCTTCCCATGTCTCGTCGCGCCCTTTCTCTGTCTTTCTTATAGAGACGGAGCACACGTTGGCAATGTGAAAAAACTTTTATGCTGATTGCACGCATACAAGTCGGCACTCCAATTAACGTTCAGGAGTTTATGTCCCAGAATTCAACCATAACGTATCTTTCGTGTTACTCATAACCTTTCTCAGTTAAATTAGGTGTGTATGTATCAGAGTTTGTAATACAACAACCTTTTCAGTCAATTGAACTCTCCAACACGTTGCAAAGCGAAAACTTTTTTCTGAGTTTGCCGGTTGCCAAGTAATTAGTAGATACAACAAACATGGCATGCAATGAAAGAAAAAACATCAAATTACGGCGCTTTATTCGTGGAGAGGCATCCAAGAAAGATTTTCATGCAAAATGTTTTTGTCCATAGTTCACTTTTTTTTCATTTTCACGTTCATTTCTTTAGAATTGTGGAAATTCTGAAGAAATCCTTCCTCCACTCGCCCCACCCCCTCCTCCCCTCGGTACCTTAAGTTGCATCTAACACAAAGTACCTTATGGAAAATACTGTTCTTCAAAAGGCAATCGATCGCGCGGCAACAGGGATCGAGTGGAAGTAATATTGGAGTCATGAATATCATAAATTATTTATAAACTTTGATTCCGTTCCTTGTGTCAAGCGATCAGAAGAAAAATTAGATTTTAAAGCAACAGTAGCGTCGTTTATACGGGAATAAGTACAAATCTGTGACCGAATTTCGCCGAGATGCCGTTGCGACAGCCAAGTGGAACTTGAAGCTGCTGGCAGTTGTGATGTTTTTGTTTATTTCCCGAATCATACAAGTCTTGGGTGTTTAGCTCAAGAGATCAGGATCGACAAGAATGCCATCCGACTCTGGTTATACACCGATTTCCGACACTGATCCTGAAGAAGAAAACGTAAAGCCAAAAGGTGAGGAATATATCATCAAATTCATATTCGAACGCTGTTGAAATGATTCGATGAAATCGAAATTAGACAACCACAATGTCAGAACGGTTTTGTGGCCAAGGTGTTACTCGCACGAATCGAGTCAAAACACCGGAATCTATCGCTCTTCAGTTGCATGGTTTTAGTGTTTATATGTACAGACGGGATAGGCTACAATGTGTGGGAATTTCTGGTGTTAAACTTGCGAGCAAAACGTTCATGTTTTTGAACAGTGAATATACTGAATAAATAAGACTTAAGAGAAGAAAATGGCAAAGTTCATTCTCAGCTGCCACTGGCTTCAATACCAAGACAACGTTCTGCCAAATTCCTATAAAACTTACGTTATCGTCCATTTCCAAAATGTTTCGAATTTTGTTTCAGTTTGACAATAATTGTTATTTTACATATATTCATACACTCTAGATAATTATACAGTATCTCAGACAGAATTTTAAAAGTTTTTTTTAAAAAAAAATTAGGCTTCTCATTTTGAGATCGAATGAGCTGTGTTTCTGACTCGTCATCTCGTCATCAAGTGGATTATATGTGAACTTAGTTAATATCTCGTATTGATCTTAAGACGTTTTCTAGTAAATGCTCTAACGATTTAACTATTTAAATATTATACAAATCAACAAAAAAATCTTTTGAGACCCGAGTTATCCTTCAATTGCCCATCCAAATGGAGTTCTTTTGGTCATGACAGAAGCTCATATGAGCTTCTGGTCATGAGTAATTTGAAAATTATTAATGGAGTTTTGAAATAATTAAACCATATGTTAATCTATGTGTGACTGTTCTGTTGCCTTAGTCTTGGTCCAATATTGAACTACTTTTAAATATCAATCAAAACTCTCACATAGGTTAAAAGTTTCCAGGACTACAACTACATAATTATGTTATATATACGTCATCTATTTCAAAAAAGGTTGTCATAGTCAATAGTCAATACTGAAACCGAAAGGAACTAGATGGGAGTTCAAGGAACACACATAATTTATTGCTATTGGCATTGACTTTGCATAATAATAATAATAATTAATAATACTCTGTTTGTAATAATAATGTTATAATACTCTGTTTGGTAATCGACCCAGATATGGCAAATGAATAAACTGTCGCTCCAAAATCACTCTAGAGTCGAACTTTATTGAGTTGGGTTCGGCACATGAGTGGAGTGGAGTGGCATTAGGATCAGGCCTAAGCCATTGATCTAGCCTTGTAAAATGTTATCTCAGGGGACCCACACACTTAGGGTAATCCTGATGCTGTGGTAAGGGCCACTTGAGAGAGTACATGTACATGTAGGTGTACTGTAACTGTGTTATCCTCAATAAACAAAGTGTCTTTACCTCAGTCTACATGTAATGTGACCAGAGTTTCTTGCTGACTTGTCAATTGCCTTCGGAGAACTTAAAAATTTTAAGGGGAAGCTTCTTTTTTTTGTTGGGATTAGGGGGCCCAATTGGAGGGGAAATTTTAAACAGGGAAGATTATTCTAGATTTATGTTTTATTTGGATCATGCAAGTAGTTATTTAATATATAGTTAATTTTAATTAATATTATTAATACTAACTTGACAAATTTTTATATTATATATACTAAGTCTTGTTTTTCAATAAATTTTATGATGTGTTTATAGTTAGCCTGCGTTGCAGCCAGTCTAAACCTCCGGTATACACAGTCTGCGAAACGGATAACGATGTCTTGTTCTTGCTTTCGCCTGGATATGTGTACTCGAATCTGATTGGTGGCCAGTTTCTTAAGCACTTTGTAACTGGCTAAAAGCTTGACATGCGGTGAGCATGAGGTTAAGAAAGCGTGACTGTGATGCTGTTCCCTTGACCTTTGGGCGTAAATATTCTATTCTCCCTGTTTTGCATTTGAAAAGATTCGTGTCTCATCCGTCAAATGATTGTAATTTATGCATGCGTGACATTGATAAACCTAAAGAAAGGTTTTCTCGAGAACAAGCTTTCGGGGTCTGTTACGCAGATGGTATATATGGTAAAATAAAACTGTCAACACCCTCTGCACCGCAGGCTAGTTTACAGTGTGTTAGAGTGTATTTTATATATGACTGTACATACAATATTTTGTGGGGTACCTGTAAACTAATCATATTTTCCCACATTAAATAAAGTGATGTTGAGGTTTGCTGTTGTTGTTGTTAGAGTGCAACAAACACTGAATATCCTAAGTGAACAAGTGTCATTCCTCAGGTAGCGAATGACCCATCATTCATCCATGAATATTAACTTAATTTTAAACTCTTTTTAATACTTTTAAAAAAGTTTAAAAAACTTAAGGTTCCTTAAAAACTAGCAGTTTCTAAAATACTTTTTTCCCTCCCAGTTGTTCTTAATAGTTCTTTATTTATTTGTGACTCATTATAAACTATGCTACTATAGAACTGCAGGTTCCTATGATTCAAAGTTTTAATTCTTGAGTTTGAAAACAAGATATCAGCATAATATGACAATCATATAATATGTTATTGTATGAACAGAACTTCAATAAAAGGGGATGAAGCTCCCCCATAATGAGTAGTTTTAGTTCTGACAGTAACAAATACTCTTACAAGCTAGCAGCAAAATTAATATTAAAATGAAAATTAACATAAATTTAGTACTAGATATTTTATTGATCCAAGTCAATGTACTGATTTATAAAATAATGTTATGATATATTCTGACAGATGAAGGAAGTCCACTTAAAGAAAACCACAGACCAGAGTCAAGACTTGACAAGATTAAGGTTTGTATTGATTGAAGAACTTATAAATTATCAACTAAAGATGAAATCTCTTAATGGATTGCTCCTGACAGTGTTTTTGGAAGGCTAGAAAAACAACTGAAGGTACTCGTACTTTCAGTATAAAAACTATATTCTTAAGAACAATTAGTACATGTATTCCAAAAATGTGCATTGGATAATTATGAGCTTTTAAATAGTGGAGAAGGTGTGGAGCCGTTTTGAGGGAAAATTTTCTTTGATAAAATTGTCAGTATCCAATGTTTGGTATTTAATATATATTATATACAGTATATATTAGAATTAAGGGGTGTTGCGGAAAACCACATGATGTTTTATATACAAACATATAATTATTGAATTATATTAATATAGTTTGTAATATTAAAATACAGTATATACATAAAAAACTATGAAGACAGTTTAGGAGAACTAAGCAATTACCGTATGTCATAAGGCAAGTTTGGGGCTGAGAGGGTTACAGTCTGTAATATGAACCATATAATTATTTTACTTTTAATCACAGTTGGAATTAATTTTACAGAGTCAATTGAAAATACTTTGATTTTCAGAATGTGTTTCACAAGACAGGCTACCCCAGCAGTGTCTGGTACATCCTGGGCAATGAGTTTTGTGAGCGTTTCTCATACTATGGGATGCATGGTAAGCCTCTTACATTCATTTGTAACTATTAGTTCATTGTTTAGTCTTTGTTGTATACAATCATGTACTAGGTAGCCCAAGTTCACTAGTTCAACTGTTGTGGTTGCAAAAAGTCTTGAAAAACTAATTATAATTTTATATTAACAGTCACATTTTGTACAGTAATACATATTACATGAAATACTGCTAAACAAAATTTACTTAACATGGGATTTGAAATGGTTGAACAAGGAGGTTTCCAGTAATAAAAGTCTGTCCCACATGGTCATGGATCAGAATGGGTTGGTTAATCTGACCCCTCCCCCCCCTCCCCCCAAAAAAGGCTTTCTTAGATTAATGTATCATGGATGCCTAGCCTATACACAATGTAGATATGACATGTACTAGTAAATGGAGGTCAAGATTGTTTGCTTGAAAATCCATTTAGCACAGAATGATCTATAAGTTGTTTCTTTCAGTAGTGATAACAAGTATTAATTTTGTAAGTTATAGATTGAAGTGGTTATAAATTAAAGTAATCCTCATTACTACAAATTGCTCATGACTTTGAATTCTGTGATGTTTCTTTGCAGCCATCCTTGTTATTTACCTCACCCAGATGTTGAAAATGGACGATGACTCTGCAACAGCTGTTTATCATGCCTTCAACATGCTGTGCTATTTCAGCCCGCTCTTTGGAGCAATGCTGGCTGACAGCTTTCTGGGGAAATACAAGTAAGTTCTGGATCGCAGTTAACTGATGGGAGCCACAGATATACACAGAAGGGAACAGGAAATATGCAAAAATCTTTTGTATACCAAATGTGAATCAGACAAAGTGTTTCTGCCAGTAATGAAACAAGAATGAAATTTAAATTATTAATAATAATTAAAATATTAATTAAAAGACTTCTGTCACCTGTATGGCTGTGTTACCTTAAAGTAAACTGTTTAATCTATAGTTCTAAGTAGAAATGTATTAAAGAGGAAGTTTTGCTTAATATTCATTGCCTAATGATGAGAAAATTTATGTGTTGAGGCAAGTAATGATAATTTTTAAAACAACTCATCATTTGACACTTTTGAGATTTCAAGATTGAAATAAAAGTTGTAGTAAGTTGTTTCTATTATTTTATAATTATCACATTTTATTTATAATAACTATTTAATAACAACTAATTACATGTATGCTTACAAGTCTGCTGTCCCTGAACATTTGCAGGACCATTTTGTATGTGTCAATCATCTATGCCACTGGAAACATTGTTGTTGCAGTTACCTCCATACCAAGTGTCCTGTCAGTTGTGAAACTGTGAGTTTAGACATGTGTTACTTAGTAAGAGCATGTGGTCATATTGTTTTGTTAGTTGATATAAACAGTGGAAAAACAGGTACAGTATTGATTAGTACATGGATTGTACAGTCATGTAGTATGGTTTCATATTTAATATAGTATTGACTTCCAGATGGCAAATTAAGTAGCTGAGCAGCTGTCAAGGATTTATGAAAAAAAAGGGAAAAAGCAGCATCCCTTTAAGAACCCCTACTTGTGGAAGTTCAGCACAATCATACATGTATATGCATGTACCAAGAAGTTTCACTTCCATCTCCCATATCTCCTGGCTCTACCAGTTTCCTTATCTCCTATTATTTTCCACTTCAGTCCTCTTTTCTCTCCAAAATTATAGATCTTCCTTTCCTTTCTCACTTCCATCCCTCTTTTCTCTCACTTTCATCCTTTTTAACTTCAGCCTGCAGCTCCCTTTGAACCCTTTTTTTCCAGGCTCCCTCTCCAAAACATCTCAACCTTTTTCTGCTCACTTTCATCTCCCATCTCTCCTGGCCATTCCAGCTTCCTTGTCTCCCATTATTTTCCACTTCAGTCCCCTTTTCTCTCCAATTTATAAATATCACATCCATCCCAAGAGCTTTTCTCTAACTTTGGTCCTTTTTCTCATATTTTCATCTTCTTTCTGCACCAGTACCTGTCCTAATCTTTTTCATTTCCAAGTTCCAACCACCTTTTCCTCCCATTTCCTTCCCTCTTCTCTCTTGCTTCAAGTACTTTTCTCTCCATCTTCCATCTCCCCTCTTTTTGCTCTCACTTCCAACCCCTCCTCTCACACTTCCAGACTGCTGCTCCCCCACTTCTGACCCCTTCTTTCCCACTTCCATCCCTCTTCTTTCCCACTTCCAACCTCTTTCTCTCCTTCTTCCCCACTTCCTCTCCCATTTCCATCCCCATCAGAAGTATCATCCCACTTCCAACCGCTTCTCTCCCACTTCCAGCCTCCCTGCCCCTACTCTACCAATTCAAGCCCCTTTCTCTTTTCTTTCCTACATCACCTGTGATCCCAGATTCCTTCCCCTGTATCACACTTTTAACCCAAAGTCTGGACTAAACATTACAAGTCTTTCATGCCTTTATTGTTAGTGATAGTTTCCATAAATTTCATTTGAATATACAGTTTTAAATAAATATTCTGTTGATTTTGGGCAAAGCTGGAGTTTACATTTTAGTGATAGACCTCTTTAGCATCAGCCAAGCAACTAACTATGTATTTTTCTTTTAATTTCCAACAGAGCTGGTCCAATGATAGGTCTCTTACTCATAGCCATCGGTACCGGTGGCATCAAACCTTGTGTGTCAGCATTTGGAGGAGATCAGTTCCGGGCTGACCAGGTAACCAGAGCTACATGTATATATGTAATATCATACTTACTCAAACAGAATTTACTCTTCTTTGTTTTGAAATGAGTCATGCTGCAGCCTCAACATGGTAATGAAACATGACTGTCCTTTTATCCAGAGCCCACATGGCCCCTGGCTAAATGAAGGACTCTAGGCCATAATAACAACAAAAGACAGAGATTCTCTTTTCAAATTAATGAATTAGGAACATTCGCTCACTTGGCCACAAGAATTGATAAGTCTTATTTTCATTTTAAAAGAATATTATTAATATTATAAGCATGTAGCAAGAAGGGGTGGAGCCCCAGCTCTCTGGCATTTGGCCAAAGGGCACCTGGGTTAAGGTATGAGAATTGCGATGTAACAGAACTGACAGATGTGAAATACAATGTACTGTAACAGGCCTCAAATTTCTGTGCTTCAAGCAGTGACCAGCTGCTAAAACTTAGAAATAGAAGGAGTCTAACACTTGGTCTAAGATACTTTTAATCCTGAATCATCCTTGGAGATAGTGAGACTGAGAGAGAATGCAGGGCGAGAGAAAGGGTTACTTTGTAAAAACAAAGCTTACTAAAAGTTAAATATTCTTTCCCCCACCCCAGCCACACTGGGGTTTTAACATTACTTTATTGCCTTTGTCCTTTTATTATGTTGTTTTTGCAGCTAGTTTCTAGTTTCGTGCCAGTTAACTACATATCCCGTTAAGTATTGCAGTTTATTAATAAAACTAGTTTACCAGAACATGGTGAGCATTGACATTATAAGTGATGTTTAATAATATGTTCTTTTGCAGGAGCATTTGCTGCAAAGTTTCTTCTCCATATTTTACTTTGCAATCAATCTGGGAAGCTTCTTGTCCATGATAGTAACCCCGCTTTTTCGAGGTGAGGATTTCCTATTTCATGGTTCGGTATCCATTTCTCCTGGTTGTTTGAACTATATTGTACGTACAAACTATGTCGATTTTTTCCTCAAAGTAAGTAATTCTTTATAACTGAGTGCTTTTAGGCAATGAGAATTTCGTATGGTCCAGTTTAAGATTCTTTTGTCGAAATCAAGACTTGTCCCAGGCATTTGGACATTAGATGCTTAAGCAACTGGGATGGTGACGTCAATGATAACGTTACAAAACCAAAAGACTTAATTACAGAATACAAGAACTTCACGTGGGAATGCAACCAGCTGGGAATCTTTCCGTCGTCGTCTTTAGAAAGCAGAACTTGAAAAGCTCAGTTCTGGGGTTTTCTAGAGAATGTGAACGTCAGAGTATGAAGTATTTCAATCTTCGTTCAGCTTCAAAATTAAAGCTTCTAGTTTTTTGTCTTTACACACCTTCAGGTAAAACCAAAAAGAAACAAACGAATTATTCAAACAAGAAAAGGGAAACGGAAAGTTAAAAATTCGGCAGCCGTGTTCGTTGACGTTCCCGTCATAGCTGCTTAAGTTCTCTATTATATTTGAGCACCCAGCACCGAAAAGAAGTTCAAACTTTAAATTTCTAAAATTCAAACTCAACCCTACATGATTGTATATGTAAATTATCTTTCATTTAGGTGACGTAAGCTGCTTTGGACATGATTGCTACCCATTAGCTTTTGGAGTACCAGCTTTACTCATGATTTTGTCCGTAGGTGAGTATGAGTATGGGAGTTAGTAGGGGGTAGGAGAAGGGTTGAATCTTTTCATACTCTTA
>JAOBYE010723199.1:0-10402 GCA_025403585.1 Parazoanthus swiftii
ATGTGCTGCATAATTTCAAAATAACTGCAAATTTTTTCCTGGATACGATAATTGCCGGAAAGGATCAATGACTGTACATGAATAATAATAAATTTAATACGAAACTTATTATTATTCTTGAATTTTACATTTCACAAAGAACAAGAGAAAGAAACAGATCTAAGTAATGATTACTCAGAATAAATCGGTACCGCGAATGTTTACTCAAAATAACTCTTCAACGACCAGTGTTGTACCTAGAAATATTATTAGCAGCAGTAAATAAAGGTAGTACGATTTTGTCTTTTCCTTTCCCTCTGAATTGCGAAAGACAAAGACAAAACGGAGAGAAACACGCAAATGAGTTGTCAATCAGTTTTAAGCTGTTCCGCGGCCTAATTTTGAGGAAAAGGAAAAAAACTGCTGGCAGCCATCTTAAAATATAATCCTAAGAAATCCGGCTTGTGACAACGAGGAGCACCAGACAAGCTAAAGAACTGAATCAGCTCCAAATTTGTAATTCAACTTTACAGAGTCATGTTTTATGCTCTGTTGAAATGTACAGAACTAGAAGACTGATATGTAGGTGTTCGAAGCAGTGATGCACGCTGTTCTCGTGTCTGCCCTCCTACTCACCAAACCAGGTACAAAGACTGAAGAACCCTCATCATTTATAGAGTTCA
This sequence comes from Parazoanthus swiftii, assembly GCA_025403585.1. Lineage (NCBI taxonomy): Eukaryota > Metazoa > Cnidaria > Anthozoa > Zoantharia > Parazoanthidae > Parazoanthus > Parazoanthus swiftii. The sequence continues at coordinate 663 of JAOBYE010723199.1, forward strand.
AGTCCTTTTTTCCTTAGTTGTGTTAATTACCTCGCCCCTTCCCTCCTTTCCATTCCTATCCCTCCCACCATTAAATTTTGATATTTGAATATGGTGGGCGGGATGGGAATGGAAAGGAGGGAAGGGGCGAGGTAATTAACACAATTAAGGAAAAAAGGACTTGAAGTCTATAAATGCAAACTCCACCCTGATAAGTCCCTTGATACTTTAAGGGCAGGGCAGTAGTTCCATGAACATTTTTGGCAATAGTCGTACAAACGTTTTGCACGAGTATGGTACTTTTGTAGTAAACAAGACTGTTGCGCCGATAAGTAACGTAAATGGTTGTTTCGTGAACTCACTGTTTCAGCTTCGTTTAGTTTAGCTGAGGTTATCTCGATTTTAGTGGGCGATTCAGCTAATGACTTGTGTATAAAGAAAACAGTGTCAGTGCTCCCTGTCAGTCAAACTTTTCCTTTTTCTAACCAGTTTCTAGAAAACTACAAGCTTTTAAAAAATGCACTTGCCAACCTTGTTTTGGTTTATGTTCCACGATCTTGTTATCTTGACGTCGAAGTGAAAGTTGTTCGTTCTAGTTTCAAAAACTGACCGCAATTTGTAAGTTGTATTACCCAACTACTAAATGGTAGATATTTTTTTGAAAAGTTTATCTTAGAACTTCTTTTAAACAACCGGTCACCAAAATATCAGTATATTGTGTTTTGATTTCACTGTCTATTTATACCGATCGCTTATCGTTATGTTTTTGTTTATGTTCATAAAATACTTTACATTTATCCTTTGTTCTCGCAAACCAGCGAAACAAAGGTGTTGAAAACGACGACGCGTGATTGGCTACTTTTGAGCCCGCCATATCAATTGAGCTTTTAGCTAAGCAATCTTGTCAAGTCAATTGATGCTGCAAAGCCCATTGTATTTAAGAAGGCCTAGTTCCTTTTGTCTCAAATAAACACTGTACTCGCGAGAGAATAGAACAGTGACAGGACAGCCTTGTTTGGAAACTATCTCCTACGTCATATTGCTTCTAGAAATGTGAATTCCACTTAACTGTGCTTAAGCTCGCCAATAATCATTGAATCACTGGTTTGACGGGCTAAAGCCTCCGTACTCAACAACCACATGCTTTCTTCTGGTAACATAGAAGCTTGAATTGCTCACCGTTAGACAGAAACAAGTCACAAAGTACAGCGAAAGAAATAAAAATGTATGCATATCTCTAAAACCGCTAAAGTCCTGTGAACAATGGATCTCACTTGCCGGAAGCACTGTTTTGGCCGAGTGTTACCTGATCCGTGGCAAGCGCTGGTTCTCATGTCAAACGCCTGTCAATTAGTCCAACTCTAATTAATACAAAGACTCAGTTATTATTTTCATTTCATTGTACCTCCGAGGTCACTCACAGCCATTGATCTCTGTGAACCAGAAAGTTGAAGGGAAACACTCACGAACATCATTGAAACAGACTAGAACCGACGTGTGTGTAATATTCCGGGTGGTTGTTGTGGAATCAGCCGCGAAACGACTTGTCAGGTTTGTAAACAACAGTAGAAAGATTCGCAGGAAGTTCAAGAATTTTTGGTAGACAAAGCTGACTAGATCGGCGCTCTTGATTACTTATTCCCAGTGGTCACTTTGGCTCACTCTGAGTATCTGTGTAGTACGGGATTCAAGAGCCTGTTTTAATCCAGCCTCAACAATGAATGATGGATTGGAGGCTTGAGGCTACACTTGCTAAAGCATGGACATTGCAGCTGGTGAATCACCGTTCGTTTGTACGTAAATAACTACTAACCACGTCTCATAATGATCTTAGAGAGTCTTATGTCGTGCATTGCGGAGTGGTTAAAGACCTGTGTCATACGCTAACAAAAATCTCTGGTTTATTTTCAGTCAAATGAGTTGACGTGCGTGGAGTTAAGTGGTCGAGGGTACCAACTTTTTCTTTGATGGCTTTGAAGCATCCGGTGGACATTTGGTTCACTCGCCTGTTCGTCTTGTGTGCTGTTCTTCTGCTTTTGCACGCTCCGTGTTTCAAATCAGATGGAAACAGGAAAGGTAGGAAAGAATTATTGCTACTAAACAGAAAGATCTGCTGCCACTACTAAAGTTAGCTGTCCATTTACTCGCAAATCAGTGAAATGGAGCAGTGATCTCATAATGCCCACTTTTAGCTTGGCAGCTGATATTTTTGATTTGCGGCATTTTTTACGACGAACTTGTTGGGTTGTTAGGGGAGATATTGGCTTTGTATATACTATTCAACAAGTGTGTTAAATTTATAAACCAGTTCTTGATCTCGCTGAGATTTGATGGGCATTCTTTTCCTCGTACGTGCTCGCCGACTTTATAAGTACGAGAGAATAGAAAGGAATCTCTTAATAGATGGGTGAGATCATCGATCAAAGACACCGAGAGGCTTTGTGTTTTGACAATTTCTGGGCGCCAGTTTTTACACCTTATCTCGAAAGAAATTCATGAAACCGTTGCCGCTCATACGTATTCGATTGTGTGTTTCACAAAACATTTATATCAGTAACTTGTTTCAACGACAACTGAAGTTGTTGAAATGTATCCATGTCAGGCTGGTTATTGTTGAGACCGCTGTTAAGTGTAATGTTGTCGTAAGAACTCTTCAGTTTCAGCACGTTTTGCATTCGGGCATTGTCAAGTCTGCCAGGAATCACTTTAATTTATGTGAAATGAACATCTATTGAGTCTGTAATAACCATAAAACAGAAGCTGCCGAAATTATTCAAAAAAAGTAATTTGCAGGTTTATTCCACAACGACTTGAAGCGGCGAAAACGACCTCTCATCGTCATTCCTGAAATATTCACACGAGACCGTTGACAATCATTATTTCAGACCATTCTAATCAAGTTGCCTTCTTATCGACTTCATCACTGATTCGTGACTAAAAGGAAAAGAATCTGCAATGTCCGACAGATTCTTTGATTCCACGCACGTGAGAGACAGAACCTTGTGTATTGACAAAGCTTTTAGCTGTTCCCAATTACACGGGTCTTTGAACTCATTGAGTTTTGGTAATTTTTTTACATATTTATTCTGACTTTAATATTGAAACTTAGTTTCTATTAATTTAAAATGCTTTACAGTTGATCTCGTTTTTGTTCGCGCGTCGTAGTTTAACCCAGCTATTATTAATCTTTTAAAAGTGCGTGCCCTTCGCAATGTTGCCTCGGACCCACCGTTGAGAGATTGAACAGAGTGTTTCTTGAATTATTCAAATCAAGCTAACATTTTTGTTGTTATTTCACGTTCATTTCTTTATGAATATATTCCGTTATAAAAGTAATATGCGATTTGATTCGGAAGAGTGCCGTACTAAACCGCGATTGGGGAGGACAACAGGAACTTATGGCTATAGTTAGAAATTTAACACTCAAACACTTAAGAAACGTCTGAATAAAAACTCAAACGAGGCGAGAGATGTATTCATACGCTAAAACGCACAAGATACTCAATGTAACGTCGAGGCGAGTAAAGAAACGTTGTATCATATCAAATTTAGCTTACAAATATTTGTACTTATTTGTTTTGTGGCGGAACAGTAAGGCTTTGTTACCTAGAGCCTGGCTCTTCCGTTTGGTTTTCGGTGTCCCCTCATCCTTACCCACCAAGAATCCAGCATGGAAAACCAAGGTCAGTGTTTTTAGAAAACGCTGATAGATTCAAATTGAGCAAGAGTAAGGCGACTCTGTGCACGCTGAGCTTTGAGCATAACTTAGGGCTTATATTTGTTTTTCTGTGTAACTTTGCATTTGATTTAGCCTTCATCGAAGAGTTCCATAGAACGAGTGAAAGGAAGTGACATTGTATTTGTGTGGAAACAGGGATTGTTTACGTCATGTGTCAAGACCCACGCGTGTTCTCTGCCAAACCTTTTCGTGGTGGGAGATTGTCAATAGTGGGAGGGAGGGTATTGTATGTGTCATGGGCCTTTGAATATCTTGAGCTGTGCTTTGCTTTGCTGTACAATTCAAATTCAGTTTAAATGTAAAACTACTTTCTGTGACTATTTGAACTTTGAAAAATAATGCGTCTCTGTTGAATTAGAGCTTCCTCCATCCTTGTGCTATCAGGTCTTAATTAATCAGAACTGCTTGAGATTTCAACAATTAAATTGCGAAATTTATGCTAAGATGAGACGTGACCGTGCCGGCAACGGAAATATTCCACCGATTTTCACTAAACGAATACGAAATGTACGTAATTTTAACTCATTTGGAAAAGTGCTACTCTGAGGCCGAACATGTTAGAATTAAATCTAGAGGAATCTCGTTTTTTCCCAAATTAAAACATGCATGCAGCGCACTGCCGAGAACGATGAAAATCAGCCTCCAGTGTTCTGGCCCTCCCTTCGCCGTGTCTGTCAGCGTCGGCCGGGCTTGAGCAAGCTTCTCGGAAGCCCCTTGATGTTTGAGGTTTCCGTAATTCCAAGGGAGGGACGTTTCCTCATCCATGTTTCCCAATGATGATAACCTGCGTCAAGTAGAATAATCAAAAAGTCAAACCACAATATGCGGAATCCCAGAAACATGCGATTGCTAGAGTTTTTTAGTGTATTCAGTGAGTACGAGTTCAGTTGTCGTTTATTTTCCCTGTATGTGACAATTCTTTGCCGTGTCTTCAAGATCAAGTGATTAATCTTCAATCTTGTTCGCTTTGCTTATTACGCTGCGGTTTGAAAGTTCGTCTCCGAGCCGGTAATTTTTTCACGTAGGGACTTGTCATTTTAGAAATCTTATGCCTTTTTAAAAACGCAAGCCGGGTCTTTAATATAAAATGCAGCTGTTGTTATTAGTTTAATCTGGATAGTAGATGTTTCGAAGCGATAAGTTTAACTGCATATTCTACTCAAACAAACAGGCACTAGTTTCTTTATTGATAAAAAACATCTATTTTTTTTAAAGTGCATTTTGCTCGAAGACATTTCGCTGGTGTCATGCTGCGGGGATAATGAGAAAGTTTTATAAAGAGTTTTATAGCCAGGCCCTTCAGCAAAACAACAAATCTAATGCAGTCTCCATACGACGTTCATTGTTGATTCCACCACTGACTGACAAGGTCGCGGGCGTACGCTGCTTGCATGCGGGCCATAACACTTACTGATGTAGGTCTCTGGGCGCCTCTGCAATGCGGCAAAAATAACATTTCAGGTTATCTGCCTTTTCACATACTGCATATTATTGATTCATTTTCCGTGTCTTTCAGTCAAAAACAACATTTGTAACCAATCCTGTTTTGAGGTCAAGTCGAGTTGTAACATACACTTTTCGCAGCCTTTAAAATGTGTTTTACTAATGTTTAGGGTGAATGAAATCTGCCAAATGCTCTTGTTCTCTGTTGTTTGGAACAAAAGGCAGAATATAGAAATACAATATAAATAAAAAGTTTTTTTCGATTTTGAAAAGAAGCTCTTTCATTCATGTTATGCTATCGTGTTTCATAAACACCATAAAATCATTGTAGTGTCACCTGCTCTTTAGTTTTCGGCTTTTAAGCAATGCTAGAGACATTACTTTAAGATGAGAATAATGCACCGTTAATGAGTATAGCCTTAATTGAAGAGATTTTAACATAGCCGACAGACGTGTTGGCTCACAACAAACTTATAATCCGTTGGAATACGCATAGCTATGGCATCTATAAACTTTACTACAATATACTAACACTCTCTACTATGCTATACTATACTATACTATACTTTACTATACTATACTATACTATACTATACTATACTATACTATACTATACTATACTATGCTATGCTATGCTATATTATACTATACTATCACTCTACTATGCTATGCTATACTATTCTATACTATACTATATTATACTATGCTATGCTATACTATACTATACTATACTATACTATACTATACTTTACTTTACTTTACTATATACTATACTATACAATACAATACAATACTATACTACACTATACTATACTATACTATACTATAATTTATAATATAATATAATATAATATAATATATTATACTAATACTATACTGTACTATACTATACTAATACTTTATTATACTATACTAAGTTTTACTATATTTTTCTATACTATGCTATTGTGTGCTATACAACTGAGGCTGAACTTTCATTAAGTTAAGAAAAATGAGCCTCAGCCCAAATATCTGGTTGTTACTAAGGAAAAGATGTATTCTGACTTCTCATTTTAACGAGTTTGAATAAAGTTTTATTTATAGCAACGTACGTGTCTTGCGCCCTACCGTACGTGATCTCTTTGGAAATGGAATCAGTCAATCTCACATCGCAATTTTCAAAATGTCAAAGTCGTCACTGGCTCACATGTTTACCGTACACGTGGAATTCTAACGAGAAAAAGTAGTTTTTGAGCCTTTTATTAAAGTACAAAAACTAACATTTCGTTTTCGCTCTGCCAGGAAGTCTTCCCCGATTTCGTACTAACTTGAAGCCCATAACGGAAATTTGGGCAGAGCCTGGAAAAGATAAGAGACTACTGTGCTATGTGCAGAATGAACATGACGTGGATAAGTACACGTGGTATAAGAATGGAAAGGCCCTCTTCACGGCGAAAGGTTCGCGCATGCGTGTAAAGCAATGGAGATATCTCAAGATAAAGAGGATTCGCAAAGAAGATGCTGGCAAGTATATGTGTGAAGCGAGAAATCAATATGGGAGGATCAATGCTACGATTATTCTGCATGTTCAAGGTGAGTTTTGATAAAATAATGCATATACGCTTAAGAACTAGCCCTTTCATCAGCCGAAACTTTTTCGAAGAGTTAACGTTTGACATATATTCTTAAACTATTTTGCCTTTGGCCAGAGTTAGCTAAGACTGTAAGAGTGCATTTTAAAGTACAGCATGGAGATACGGTATAAGTTTGTTTGCAAACTCGTCAATGGTCCCTTCTAGGGTGTGCAAAGCAGAAACCAAAGCCAAATACTCTTTTGCGCAAAATCTAGGATTTTCTTCCTGTCTGTACCAGCGCTGTTAAACTTCTCCTTTTCCCTTTATCGGTTTAACGGCTTTCTATTTTTCACATTTATATTTAGTAGTTTTCCCAAATACAATAAAGAAGGTTTTTTCAGCATAAAGTTTAATTATACATATTCATTTTTGCGATTTCCATCTCCTCCTTATTTGCTCGTATTTTGTGTCCTACTGCCTTTTATTCAGCAAAGAAAGATTTACCAGTACCAACTCAAATTTACCAGTACTAAGCATGATTTACCAGTACTAAATAAGATTTACCAGTACTAAGATTTGCCAGTAGTAACTAAGATTTACCAGTACTAACCATGATTTACCAGTACCAACCTAGATTTACCAGTACTAACTAAGATTTACCAGTACTAACTAAGATTTACCAGTACTAACCATGATTTACCAGTACCAACTAAGATTTACCAGTGCTAACTATGATTTACCAGTATTAACTCTAAACCGCTTGATGTAAAAACCAGGATTCATCTTGTTTTGTAGCTCCTTCCAAGTCACCAGCGAACGAATCGGTAGCAGGTATGTTCCGTTCATTCAGCGTTTTCCAAATGCGACAGACACGTTCATGCATGAATCAATCATTGGAATGGTGTCTGCTGCTGCTGCTGCTGCTACTACTACTACTACTGCTACAACAACAACAACGACAACAATATTTATTTCAGTACCAATTTACAAACATATATATATATATATATATATATATAATTATAAGAAAAGAAGAAAGCTACTACTGACTTCTACTACTGCTACTACTACTACTACTACTACTACCTACTACTACTACTACTGCCTACTACTACTACTACTACTACTACTACTACTACCTACTATTACTACTACTATTACTACTGTCACTACTACTACCACCTACTACTACAACTACTACTGCTTCTACTACTACTACTACTACTACTACTACTACTACTACTACTACTACTACTACCTACTACTACTACGCAAAGAGTTCATTGTATGTTAACCTTAAAAGATAATCTTGAGTACGTGACTTACAAACTTTTCTCTCTTTACAGCTCTGCCTAAATTTCTAGACCGCAAAAAGATGCAAAAGCGTTTGATCGCTGTGCCAGTTGGTAACAGTGTTAGAATGGATTGCTCGGCCATCGGAAAACCCAATCCTACCATCGTGTGGTATATGAACGGTAAAGTTTTCAATAAAAGAGGAGGGCAACCTTTGGACCAAGATCCCTATAAACACGTGATGACTTTGAAGGATGCTGTGCCCCGTGACAGTGGGAAATACACGTGCAACGTCACTAATGCATATGGCTGGATAAACTACACTTACATAGTGGACGTTCATGGTAGGAATTTAGCCGCACTACGAGCTAACAATGCTACGCTCTTCTGAGTAACCAAGTATATGCATAAACACGTTTTCAAAAATCCGGTCCCATTTTCAACCGTGATGCAACGCGTGGATCCCAACAAATTGCATCATGAGTTGGCATGAAGTTTTTTAATAGCAAATCTTTACTGAATCGTCTTGTCAAATACTTTTTGACGTTGTGAATCAAGAGTTTGGAAGAACGTCCTACAGCAATGTGAAAACCAAAACAATAACACCTGCAGCTCATCATGGTTATTTAGATAAGGCCTGAAGACAAAACTCGAAAGTCTGTAAACAAAACGCAGCTTTTGACAACATGAAATCATATGTTTGCAGAGAAGTACTAAGAATGCACAACAATTTAGGAACACGAGACAAATTGCTTTTCGTAGAGAAGAGCCTGATTTATTTGTTTGACTTTCTGTAAGTTTGCGACAGGTGTGAAGCTAACCAAGTCATTGTTCAAACTACGAAAAAGTACGATTTTGCTCGGTTTTAATTTGCGAACCCTTCTAACTGATCTTTAATGGCACTGCTTTTGCTATGTCTTTGCAGAAAGACTTCGAGCAAGGCCCATTCTTCAGCCGATTGCCAACACGACAGTTTTCCTAGGACAGAACGCCACGCTTGAGTGTTTGGCCTTTTCGGACTCTATGCCTCACTTTCAGTGGTTGAAATGGCACTTCAAGCCAACTAATAATTCTGGAAATTTTACCAGCAAAGCTTTGAAAAATCACTACCACTATGAAGTTATAAAACAAAACAATTATGAACACAATCAACACCTGTTGAAACCAAAGACCCACAGACGATTTGAAGCACATGGCGTGCGACTGACTTTGGTGAACGTGACGAAGAAAGACGAAGGGAAATACACATGTCTTGTTGGCAACAGTGTGGGATATGACGTCCGCCATACGTTCGTCATTGTTCATGATCTTCCAGACACAGGTAAGCTATAAATTAGAAGTAGAAAACGTGCTTATGGATCTATGCTAGGAAATTCCATTTTTGAAGTCTTATTTCTAAATAGATTGTTATATTATGTATAACGACTACATCGTGTACAGGATGTCAGTCTAATTTAGGAATGATAATAGGCGAAAACATAGACAGATCCTTTGTTGGTTCTTTGTTTTCCTTGAGCCCGCAAATGGCAAGCTGACAAACACTGGACATTGTTGATTTACCCTTCCTGTGTCCTTGTCCTACAATTATCCCCATTCACTGATAGAAACACGCTGCTTTTATTCTGCGGGGTTTTATTCCGGCTACATTTGAAAATGGAAATAGACCAGTTTCGTATTCGTAGTTGCCGCTGATTACAATGACTACAGACTCATTTACTCAGCGTTAGCCTCGT